>WBOK01000046.1:0-277922 GCA_009289805.1 Alternaria gansuensis | reverse complement strand
CGCTAGCTTTGTAATCTACTACTATAGCTTCTAGTATAGTAACTTAGTAAGGTCTAACTTTACTTAATGTAAGCTATTAGTTTTTGTATTAAAGGAGAAGAAAAATAGTCTAAGTATTATATTGTTTATATGCAAGTTGTTTGTATGCAGTACTGTATAGTATAGGAAACTCTAAAGGTAAAAAGGAGTAGGCAGGGAGCTTTTATAAAAAAGTATTGTAGGCTTCTGCTGTAGTAACGTATGTGTCTTTACTTAGTACCTTTAGCAAATTTTTTTAACTCTAATTTTTGCTTAGTAGTCTAAGCTTTTCTGCTCTAAGCGCTTAGTGCGTAGACCTTATCTACCTACTGTTTAAATTTTGTTAACTATATACAATCTTTTTTTTAACTTTTGCAACTAATTAGTAGAGGGTAGCTGCTTTTTACTTTTTTTGGAAACCCTATTTTGACTACAACAATAACCACCACCTTTAATACCTTAAAAATAAATAGCGTACTTAGACAATATAATAGTGTAGTTTAGTAGAACGCTTAAAGAATATATAAAGAATATTAAGAAAGTGCTAAACAAGCAAAAAAACTATAAGCTATACCTGTAGCTAGGGAAGTGCAAATTTTATATTAAAGAAACAGAATTCCTAGGCTTTATAATATTTACAAAGAAAGTAAAAATAAATTTAAAGAAAATTATAGCTATATAAAAATAGATAATACTTAAATTAGTTAAATACGTACAATATTTTTTAGAATTTGCTTAATACTATTAAAAGTTTATTAAGAATTACTTAAAGATTACTACACTCCTTTTAAAAATTAAAAAAGAAAAGATAAGATTTACAAAAAAACAAACAAAGAGCGTTTAATATAATTAAATAAATATTTTTTAAGGCATTTATGCTAGAGACATACAACTTGAAACAAGAGACGCAAGTTAAGACTAACGCGTTAAGTTATATACTTAGAGCTATATTATTATAAAAGTGCCTAGATAAAAATAAAAACTAGTGTTCTACTTTTTAAAGAAGTTTTTTAAAGTAGAACTTAATTACAATATTTATAAAAAAGAGCTACTAAAAGTAGTTAATTTTTTTAAACAGTAAGAAGTCTAATTATTAGAACTACTGCACTAGATTAAGGTTTTTACTAATTACTAGAACTTAGTAGAGTTTATAATAACAAAGAAATTCTACTAACAACAAGTTTAATAAGCTAAAATATAAGCTTAGTTTAACTCTTAAATAATACACCGCGCTAAAATACTTAATAGAGCAGCAGATGCTCTAAGTTAGAAATTTAACCTACGCAAGGAGAGTTACAAGAAACTACATAACACTATATATATAAAAAAACTAGATAGTAGTTTATATTATAACTAGCTAGAACTAGCTAGAATAGCTAAAGTAGCTAAGCAGGTAAAAACATTACAACAGCAATAGCAGTAGAAAGTAGCTAACTAGCAGTTTAAGCCTAAAGAAGACAGCTTTAATAAACTGCTATAAGATAAACAAAAATACTAAGATATAGTTAAAAGAATTAAATATATATACCTTTATATATAAGATTAAGTCTTATTGAGAAACTAAATAGGTTTTTAAAATATAAAAATACAGCAATTAAAAAAATATTTAAGTAACTAGCTAAAGTATTAACAATATTACGCTTGCAAGCAAAAGTATAAAATATATTAAGTAACTATTTAACATATTACTGAAATAAGCTTAAGAGATATAAGCCTTACAGGCTATTATTACTCTTATAGCTATTAACAAAAGTATAAAATAATATAATAATTAACTTTATAGTAAAGCTCCTAAAGTTACTAAAACTAAGATTAGCTTAACTTTGCAACCCTTTTTTAGCAATTATTAATTAATTTACTAAGGCAGCAAAGTTTGTATTTATAAAAAAAGCTATTATAGTAGAAAGCTACGTGTATAAAGTTATAAAAGCGTAGTGTTAAAGTATAAAATATTTAAAAACTTATTACTAATTGTAACAATTATTTACATCTAAGTATTAGAACATATATCTAGCAAAATTAGATGTAAAGAAAAAGCTATTAACCAGCTTTTACCTTAAAATAAATAGCTAGACAGAACAAATAAACTAAATACTAAAATAGTATTTAAAATGCACGTTAATAAGCTGTAAAAAAACTAGGTTAAACTCTTAATAAGAATAAGATTAGCCTACAATAGTATAAAGTTAGCGACTATAAAGTACTTACTATACTATATAAACTATAAATATAAGCTAGCTGCTTATTAGGATCTTAAAGATATTAAAACTAATATAGTAGGCGCAGATAAAAAAGCCTGCTTAATTTGAGAGCTATACAAAGAATTAAGTAAAAATATAGCTTATACAAACTATATAACAGCTAAAGCAGCTAATAAATAAAAAATAAAAAAACTTACTTTTAAAAAATAAGACAAAGTTTTCTTATTAAAATAGCACTTAAAAATCTAGGTATCTAAGCAGAAAACTAGATAAACTCTAAGTAGGACTATTTAAAATCTTAGAAAAAATATGCAACATAAACTATAAACTCTAATTACTACTAGGCATGCGTATCTACCCTATCTTTTACAAAAAACTCCTAGAAAGAGCACCTCTAGATACTAAGCTAGCTACTAACATAAAGCTTAAAGATAATAAGTACAAGGTGAAAGAAATTAAGAACTTACAGAAAATTAGTTGTTAGTAAAAATACTTAGTTAAGTAGTAAAAATAGCTAAAGAGCTAAAACACTTAGAAAATAAAGGAAAACTTAACAAACTATAAGTTACAGGTACTTGAGTACTATTAAAGACACCTAGAGAAGAAAGAACTAGGTCTTTAAAAAAAAGTGATTAAAAAAAAGATTAAAAAAAGCGTTAGCCTATAACTAGCCTAAGTTAGTTAATAGCTTAAGTAGCAATAATTTAGATGTTAAAAAGTATATTCTAAAGGCAAGGTTCCTTTTAGCTTACTTCTTTGCGCAATTGTAAAGACTTAAAATTATATTATAATAATTAGCATAAAAGCGCTTTAAAGCTTTATTTTTAGCAACTTCTAAGTAAAGCTAAACAACCTCTACTTTAGCATAAAGATGCACTAACTACTTTTTATACTTTTTAGCCTCTACTTTTTCTTACTCTTTTTTAGAAATAAAAAGACTACAATCTGCCTTTATAGAAATACAACTAGCACAACAACTAGTCGCAGTATCTAAAAAATAACAAGAATCTTTCTTTTTATAGCACTTATAATAAAATATTATCTTTTTTTCTTACTAATAAATATAATTAGCCTAGGCCAAACGCTGTTAAGTTAGGTTAGTTAAACAGATACAATAAAATAACAAAGCTTTAAGCATAGTAAAAAAAGCGTAGAGGAAAAATAGCATATAATATAATAGGCGTACTAAAACCTTATATATAGCTAGCAATTTAACACGCGGCGTAGAAAAACAATAATCTAAGGTATTAGGATAGTACACCTAAGAGGGGCATAATGTTATAAGTAACAGAAAAAATTCTCTCTTTAATGTAGAAGGTAGGCTAAGGGTTAACTATACATACGCTAGAAGGCAATAATCTTCGCAGGGCGTAAAGATTACGTAATTAGCATCCTGCTAAGACAGGACCTTCAGGAGGCCACTGCTTAAAGGGAGGCTAACGCCCTCCCTAACCTTCCTCTTAGATAGAAGGCCCGGGAGAATACAGGACAAAAGCAATAGGTATAAGAATGTAATAGATCTTTTTTATTACACTTGTTGTAGTTAACTTAAATAGTTTGTCTCTTACACAGATTGTTAAATAGTTATTCTATCTTTTATAGAATTAGTATTGCTTACTTTTAGGTTAATATTAATAACTCTTTTCTACTCAAAATTACTCCTACAATACCTCACGGACTACTGCATATATTAGCCTCGCCCTAACACAGACTAAGTCTAGATAAGTGTAGACTAACCTCGTGTAAAACTTAATTATAATACTGCGTTTTTTATACTATATTTAGTACTGCAATGTTCCTTTCTAAAGCAGTGTAAAAAAGTTATCATTTTAAGTAATTTTAACTTTTAAGAGTTCATAACAAGCTTTAAATAGAGCTTTTAGATAGTAAAAAGCTTTTATAATCTTTAAAATAGATTTAGATTATAGAATATATATATAGAGCTTGCTAATAACGGCGTTTTTAATAACTTATGTTGATTGCTCTCCTAAACAACCTTAAGGCATGTTAAATAAGTCCTATAAGATCCTCTAGTATAGTTAAGAAGAGGGCTCTTTTAGTTGTCTTAGGATAACTTATTTAGTATAAGTTAGAGCATAGTGCTTACATATAACGTATATTATTTCTTTAATCTACACGCCCTAAGCTGCGTTAATAAGTGCTTCTAGTGCTTTTAGACTTAGGTGCCTTGCTTAGGCGTGCTAAAAGTCCTTTAAGTTACTTCTTTAATAGGTTGTCTATAAGCTTTTAACAGAAGGTACTACATTTATAATAAGATTTAGATAAAACAATAGAGGCTTATATTTAAGGAATAAAAGGTTAAAACAACGTTTAAGCTGCGCTAGTACAACGTTTTTTCTAAATGTACCCTAGTAGAGTATATTATCTAGGCCTAGGTACTAGACTTCATTTTCGTGTAGGCGAGCTTCTAAGACAGTATTAAAATAATTTTTTTTAATAACTGCTACATCTATAAAAGTAAGATTCTTAGTTTTCTTGCTATGTGCTCTATTTAGAACTTAGCGTAGGATGCGAGTTTCTTAGCTATTTATAAGGAAGGCCTAAGTGCTTGCTTCTACTGTCTCCACCTCCTTTGCAGGTACAAAGGAGCTTAGTATAATTAGTTCTCTACTGTTTACTAGGTGCACCGCGGCTTTACTGTTAAGTATAGTGCTCTCTAATAGTACATAGGCATTGTAGTTGCTAGTGTAGTATATACCTAGGCTGTTGTCTTCTTTAAGAAGCGCTAGGTTAATTAAAAATATAACCATACTACCTAAGAAAGGCTTTAACTCGCTTTTTTCCTTCTAAAAGAGCTTATATCTAGCTTTAATAAGCTCTTTTTAAAGTTCTTTGTACTAGTTAGTGTGTAAGCAGTCCTAAATCCTCCTAGCCCTCTCTTTACTAATATTATAGTTAACTTTAAAGTAGGCTTTAATTGCTGCTAAAAGTATATAGCACCTGACTAGCTTTTAGTTATGCCCTTCTTTAGTGTTGTTTTTGTAAGACCACTTATAGTTGCGTTTCTAGCCTATGCTTTTAGCGCCTTGTCTTAGTGTACAAAGTTTTAAGCTTCTTAATATAGCATAGGCTTTTAAGGATTTAGCTAAGCTTAGTAAGCTAATTAAGCGCTAGTAGAGCATCTTTAAAAATACTTAACTTATTTAGCTAAGATTAGGATAATCCTTTTTAAGCGTCTGTTGCTGTTAGTAGAGCGTTTTTGTAGTGCTAGCCTAGTTAGGAGCGTATTTAGCTCCTACAGCATCTAGAAAGTTAAATACAGCTAACACGCTGTCTACTTTAGAGATCTTTAGCTCTTTAGATTTTAGTTAGCTTGTCTGCTATTTATTTTACTAGGTTTGTAGTTTTATAGTTCTAAGCTTTTTATAGTTCTAAGCTTTGCCTTTTTAAGACTTATACAGTACTTCTAGTGTGTTACTATTGAGTTAATAGCGTCTGTTGGCGCTAGTTTAAGCTTTGATTGTTTAACAAGCTTATTAAAAGTCTAGCTTAGTCTTTTAGTAGGTTATATTATAATTAGCGCTAGTAACTACTTATTATTAGTTGCGTAGACTTAGTTCTATATGTGCTATAAGGCTTATATATTTGCTGCTTAGTCTACGTGCCATGCGTAGTATTTGTTAAGTTTTCTATTATAGGCTTTAAGCTTTTTTTAAAAGAGTCCCCTAAAGGCACTAAGGGCGTTAGAGGCGGCCTTATTAGTATATTAACAGTTACAATAGCCTTGAAGTTAATATTTTCTTAAACTCTTTTAAATTTAGCGGTAAATTTAAGTTAAATATACTAGTACGTCTAGCTAGAGCAACTTAAGAGGCGCGCTAAAGTAGTAATTTAAAAAGAGTTACTTGCTATTATTATAGAATTAAATAGTTAGTGTATTAAAAGGTGTGTTTCAACAAATAAGAGTGTCTAAACTACTGCTAGCGTACTCTAGGTTACGCAGGGAAAATCTAAACTGCAATTTCAAGCGCTAGGCTTATAGCTGTAAAGAAAAAGGAGCTAGTAACAGTAGTTTAGGAGAACTAGATGATTAATTCTGTCTTTCTACTAGCGTCTAAGACGCTCTATATATATAAAAGAAATATTGTAGTCTGTAAAAACATTTGTAGAGCTTAGAGAAATGCCTCTAAGTACGGCAAGTGTTCTGTAGAGCTTAGATGCAAGTATCTAAGCTTAGCGTAAAGTTTCTAAGCCTCGGCGTGAAGGCTCTAAGGCTCGGCGCTTGGCGCTGCGTGCGCCGCACAGGTCTTGACGCTTGGGCCTTGAGCTTCGTGGCTAGATCGTCGTGGCTAAGGCGCGTGGCTAATATATGCGACAATAACTAAACTATTACTACCTAGACTGTTAACTCACTTAGGCTAGTTACAGGCTAACGCTTCTTTAAATTTTTTTCAATTACTTCTTTTTTCTTGAAGACCTAGTCTTTTCTTTTCTCTGTGATTTTAATAGTACTTTAGTACCTGTAACTTGCAGTTTATTAAATTTTCTTTTAGTTCCTAAGTGTTCTAGCTCTCTAGCTATCCTTGCTACTTAACTAAGTACTTTTACTAACAACTAATTTTCTGTAGGTCCTTAATTTCCTTAACTTTGTACTTATTGTTCTTAAGCTCTATATTAGTAGCTAGCTTAGTATCTAAAGGTTCTTTAGCTGTTATAAAGTTTATATAAGCTATATTCTTGCTTAATTCTTTGTGTAGCTTTTGCATTAAGTAGGCTTTATTATATACGCTTATTGCAATACTTTAAATGTCCTTTAGATCCTAATAAGTAGCTGGCATTTATTTATAGTTTGCGTAGTATAGCATGTGCTTTGTAGTTACTAACTTTATACTATTGTAAGCTAATTGTGCTGTTAGAAAAGTTTAACTTAGTTGTCTTGTAGCTTGTTAGCGTACATTTTTAGATACTATACTAGTGTCTAGTTTGTTTGTTCTGTCTAGCCATCTGTCTTAGAGTAAAAGCTAGTTAACAGTTTCTTCTTTACACCTAATTTTGCTTGAAATATGTCCTAATACTTAGACAAAACAGTTTGTTACAATTAGTAAAAATTTTTTAAGTATTTTATATTCTGACACTAGTGCTTTTGTAACTTTATATGCGTAGCTTTCTGTTATAATAGCTTTCTTTTTAAGTATAAACTTTACTACCTTAGTTAGTTAATTGACAATTACTAAGATAGTATTGCAAAGTTAAGCTAATCCTAGTTTTAATAATTTTAAAAGCTTTACTATAAAGTCTATTATTACACTACTTTATAGTTTTGTTAGTAGATGTAAAAGTTGTAACAGGCTATAGAGCTTATATCTTTTAAGCTTGTTCTAGTAACAAGCTAAATAGTTGCTTAGGACATTCTATACTTTTGCTTGTAAGCGTAGTATTACAAACACTTTAGCTAGTTGCTTAACTATTTCTTTAATTGCTGTATGTTTGCATTCTAGAAACTTGTGTAGTTTCTTAATAAGACCTAATTTTATGTATAAAGGTATATATGTTTAATCTTCTTAAATTATATTTTAGTACTCTTGTTTATCTTGTGGTAGTTTAGTAGAGCTGTTTTCTTTAAGCTTAAACTACTAGTTAGCTGCTCGTTACTACTACTACTGTTGTAGTGTTTCTAACTTAGCCACCTTAGCCACTCTAGCTAGTTCTAGCTAGTTATAATATAAACTACCATCTACTTTTTTTCTAAATATAGTGTTATGTAGTTCCTTGTAACTCTCCTTGCGTAGGTTAAATCTCTGACTTAGAGTATCTGCTGCTATATTAAGTGTTCTAGCGCGGTGTGTTATCTTAAAGTTAAACTAAGCTAACATCTTAGCCTATTAGACTTATTATTAGTTAAGTTTCTTTATTGTTATAATCTCCGCTAAGTTCTAGTAATTAGTAAAAACCTTAATCTAGTGTAGTAGTTCTAACAAATAGATTTCATACTATTTGAAAGAATTTAACTACTTCTAGTAGCTCCTTATTTTAAATATTATAGTTAAGTTCTACTCTAGAGAACTTCCTTAAATAGTAGATGTGGGAGCTGAGAAGGAGCAACTAAGATTGATTAGGTGGAGTGAGATGAGTGTATTAATTACTAAGTGCTACAACAAAATGTCTAATAACTACTAAGGAAACATAAGATAATCTAGCTTGTTTATATAGACGCTAGCGGGGCCGTCACGTGAACAGCTTACTAAGATTACCTAATTAAGAGAGTTATCTGCGTGTCAATACTCTAACACACCCCCTAAGTTAGTAAAAAATTATTAATTTAAGCTGTAAGCAAGGAGTCAATTCTTACTAAATTAATATTGTTAATTAAGAGGTTTTCTTATAATCTTAGTTCTACTGCCTAATCTTTCACTTCTCTTGTAATATTGAAATATTATTTTAATTAAGCAAGCAACTTAGTCCTATTATAATATTAAAATAGTAGATAACGTGTTTCCCAAGCGAGTCGCTAACCTAAGCGAGTTGCTAACGCTAAACTAGCGCGCTACCTGCGCACAACTATCGCGTACAAGCAACACAGTTTTTAAAAAATTATAGTAAGCTAATTTATTCTTTAGACTAATTACTATCTTTAGAATTCTTTATTTCTACTTTACAAGTGCGGGAGTTATATTCTTTTTAACTACAACGTCTATAGTGCCTTGCGCCGTGCACCTTGCGCGTATGCTCTTTGCTAGCATTACGCTCCCTACTTTCTTTCTTAGCAATTAAGTCCTGCACTTCCTCTACTGTTAAGGTCTCCTTTATCTAAATATACTTTTGTTTTGTTAACTAACGCTTTGTAAGCTTATTTAATTACGCTTTATATATATACTTATATTTTTTATAATAATACTATATTATATGTAATTAGCTGCGCGTCTTTACTTAGCTAGCAAATTTTTTTATTTAATAAGCTTATAAAAGATTTATAATAGTTTTGTATTCTTTATAAAATAAGTGTAAACTACGCCTTAACTTTGCGTATATTAAGTAGTGTTTACGCCTTTTATGCACTTTACCTTAGTAGTAATAGTAATAAAGTCTGCAACCTTACGTTAAGCTTTAATAATATAGCATCTAAATTATATAGGACTAGTCTAGTACTTTTAAAGCCTACTTTGATATTTTTTACTATTAAAGCTTATTTCAAAAATAGCTTAAATACTTTGAAAAAAAAACCTTTGCTAATAAAATATACGTAGTTGTGTACTAAAGCTAAATTTTAGTTACTATACTTGCGCTTTTATAGTGTAAAGTAACTTAGATTTAGAAGTAGTAGTAAATATAATAAATATAAAGGTATATAGTAAAGGAAAAATTTTTTTCTTTGGAGAAATTTAGGGATTGTAGCAAGCTATAGCTTTTATAGCTATTAAGTATAAGCAGCTATTATACACTTACAGCGCTTAACTTTATATACTTATTAAAGTGCTGAAACTAAGCAAGAGTAAGCTAACTATTTATTTAGCTATTAAAACTTACTTTAAAAATTTAATATCATAGTAAGTTCTTAAAATAAATATTAATAAGTATGCTACTTATAAAAATATTAAAAAGTAAATGTAAGTAGCTTGTAGCTCCTACGCCTTAGATAATAGTAACCTACTTACAGTTACTTAGCTAGATAACTTTTTTTCTTCTAGCTACTTTTAAACTAGTAATAACTATCTATGCTAAGATCTTGCTTATTATAAAGCTAGTTTTATTAAAATTATAAACGTTATAGTTAATAATTTTTTACTTCTATTTTGTTTCTTATACTATGTTAAGCTAGCGCTAGACAGCTGCAGGATTTTTATAGAAACCTTACTAATAGTTATATAAATAGCTCTAGCGCTTGCAAAGCTTAGAAGTCTACTTAATAAAGTTATTAACTTAGTTTTTATTAATAAAGTTGCTTTGCTGCGCTTTAAGAAGTTTATTTGCTATTTTTTATATAATAAACTCTAAGGGCGCAGGACCTTATACAGACTAGTTAAGAACTTTTTAAACTATAGCTATCTTTTTTAATATTATTAAGTGCTTTAAGTTTGCTTTATAGTTGTGTCACATGCGCTTTTTTGCGCGTTAGTTAACAAGAGTTTTAAGGTAGATTATATATGTTTATAGCTTAATTAACGCTTTAAACGCGTTACGCATTAATATTATAGATAGTAAGCTGTATACTAGCTTTAGTATAGATCTAGTAGGCTTGTTATAGTTAAGGCATTACGTGATAGTTATGCGCAGGTGGCGTGCTGGTTTGGCGTTGGCGACTCACTTGGGTTGGCGACTCGCTTAGGAAACACGTTAGACCTTAAAAATCGCGTAATTAGTCTATACGCAATTACAATAAATACTAATTACGTCTACTACCCCTCCAAAACCTTTAGCCTTACTACAGTATTTATTTATAAGCCTTCTTAATTTTTAACGCGCCTGTACTACTATTAATATAGTAAGTTGTATTGCTCTACTGTTTCTTTACTAATTAGCTGCTAATCTTTTTAGTGTAGTTTGCCTTTAACAGCAACAAGCGTAAGCGTTGCTTAAAAAGCCTACGCTAGTAACATAAGAATAATGCTAAGCATAAGCATTACGCGCGTTAAAGCCTATTTAATAATAAAATTTAGCAATTAGCTAATTTTTAAAATAATAAAAGTTTATTATTTTTGCCTTTTAATTTGTATGCGCATTGCAAGACTTCTCGTAGCTTAGCTTAATGACTAATAAATCTACTTATTAAATATAATTTGCTGTGAAGTTTTTGTTGAAATTCTAATTAAACTAAAAGCCTGACTAAGAAATTAAGCTAGTGTAAAAGTAAGACTATTTAAGAGGTTATCCAAAAGTTAAAGCTAACTACTGCTTAAGCAATGTTAAAAGATTAGTAACACAATGACAGTAATAGCCTATATACGCTTATTAAACTATCTAAAAGACGCAACGCACCTTCCTGTACATAAAAGAAGGTGTCTACAAGCCTTTTAAAAATTACTACTAATTATTTATATTCTTATGTTCCTCTGTGTAAGTACTGTATAAAGAAGATACTTAAGTATTTATATGCTAAGCACTGCTTGAATTAAGTTTAAACAAGCAGTTGAGGTAGTACTTGCTATAGTAGTTGCTTATCTTATATATGCTTTACTGTTAATAATAATCTTGCTAATTATTTTATAGCTATATATAAAGATAAAGAGGTAGGTTTTTATTTATTGAAGCTTCTTGCTTAAGCTGCTAACTGGTTTTTAGGAATAGAATAATAATAATTACTAAGTTAATAAGAATGGGCTACTTAGCAATATTATTACTTACTACAAAAAAAAATAGTAGCTTTATATCTACTAAAAAACTATTTATATAGAAGCCTCTGGTTAAAGATTGCTGCACTTACAAGATGTTGTTTTATAGTTTTATAGCTTAGCTCCTACTCTCTACTCTTGCTCTAGTAAGCGCTATTAATTTAAGATATAAGCCTTATAATACTATATATAATTCTAGTTAACTTGCAGTATAGTCTGCTTAATAGCTAGCTTATAATCTGCAATAGCCACAGCAACTACAGCTTTAGCTATAGTAGTAATAGTAGTATTTTTTGTATTAATTCAAAATTTCTAAATAGCATGCTTATAAAATACTGTTTTTTTTACTTCATATTATTGCGCTGCTAATCGTTGTCTTAATTGTTTTTGTAGTTAATTATATAGTCATAAGTATGCTAGGGTAAGCTAACAATTTTCTTATAATTCTATATATAAAAGTAATAAAAGAGATTTACGCCTTTATACTGCTCGCCTGCAGACTCTAGCTATATAAGCTAAGATAGCTAATAATACGCTTAAGCTTGTTAAAGCTTAAAAAGCTAAGCAAGACTTACTAATAAAGTCTAGTAAGTATAATAATTTTAATGCTTACTAGTAAGATTGTTTCTAGTTCTGGTTTTTAGTTTTTAGTTAGTTTTAGCTTTTTAATCTCTTGCTCTCTTCAAGCAATTAAGAGGAGACTTAGTCTAGTTCATATATAATGCTACTTAATATAAATGTTTTGCTTATCAATTTTATTACATTTAATTAAGTGCTTAACTTACTTAAAGTTAAGTAACTGCTTAAACTTCTTAAACTGTTATTAAGTAAGTAACTTAGTTGGTCTATTAGCTAGCATAATTGCTTTTTCTAGGTACTTAACTTAAAATACTTCTTTAGCAAATTCTTACTGTAGCTATATATTTTGTATATTCATATGTCTTAAATAAGTGCTAATTTACTTTATTTTTTTACTATAAGCTTAATAATCTGTTTGTTATTATACTAGACTATTTAAAATTCTTTTAATTTAGGAGATTGCTTGCAAAAAAATTGTTTAAAGGCTATAGCCTTCTTAGTAGTTTACTTAAGGGCAAGTAGCTTAGCCTTAGTAGTTAACCCAGTTACTGTAGTCTACTAAGCTACTCCCTAAAATATCACACTACCATATAGAATAGCTATGTATTTATAAGATAATTAACAGTTTTTTCAATTTTTTATAAAGAAAGCATTGCCTACAATTATTAGATCTAGACTATTATAGTTCTTATATTGGATTGTATTTTATCTTGTCTAATAGAGTTATATAATTACCTATTTAATAGCTTTTATATGATAATTACTAGGGCTTGTAAGGAAGTGTAAGAGCTTTAAAATTAATTAAGTAACATTTATTTAAAGCATAATAGCTGTGTACAGCACTAATCTAACTTTTTTTTAGTAAGCTTTAATTTCTCGCTTAGTTGCTTTGCTGGTGTTCTTAATTAGCTTTTTTAATAGAAGTAAGGTCTTTAGATAGCTGCTATTGTTTAGCTCAAACTTTTTTTTTATTTTATTACAGAGGGGTGACAAAAAAAAAGAAATCAAAAAAGTTATAGTTTTCAAAGGTTTATATCTCCTTAACTACAAGGGCTATATTAAAAAGAGTTAGTGATTTGAAAAGCCAAGAACCTCTTCTTTAGGATATGCTGCTTAGTAGGCTGCTTAGTCAGCATGACTGCTCTCAATCTTCGCAGTGAAAATGTAGGCTTAAAAACTTAGGAATATATTACAAAATAACTTTTTATTAAATATGTAAAAATGGTAATAATCTACATATAAAAGATAAGAGAAGCTAATCTTTCTTATGTATAAGTTTCAAGGTAATTGTAAAATCAAGTGTTAAGTAATAATAGAGAGCTTGTTTTTTAAGTTTTTTCTTAATAAATAACTACAATAGCATACTAATACTTAGTGTAATAGCCTTTAGCTTCTTTTACTTGCAAATAACGCCTTGGTAATAATAGAATACAATTATTAATCGCCTTTTAAGGTAACGGATTCTATTCCTTCTTTATAGCAGCCTTAAAGGCTGTTATACTTCTCTTATTATTTCCTATACCTAAAGAAGCAATAGGCCTTTTAGCTAAAGCGTTTTTTAGCAAAGCCTACGCGTTTTCTATAGGATTTAGATTAGGACTATATGCAGGATGCTTAAAAAGTAATATCTTATTTCTAGAAAACTAAGATAAAACTTCTGCAGTTTTATGAACCTTGGCGTTATCCTGCTGAAACTTCTAGCCTATATAGAAGTTAGTAAGTTGCTTAAATACATTAAAAAAGACTTTAACTGTATAATTTGAATATAGAGTAATAAGCCTCTAAATAGAAAAAAAAAGTATATAAAACTTACCTTTTTTTATTACAGGTTTTACTATAGGAATTAGGATCTTTTTAATATAGTCTGAATACCTGAAAGGAGTAGTAATTAAAGGGCTTTTAATTACTACTAGTTTAGATCTTCTACCTATCTAAATTGCACCCCAAACTTGAATAGAAATATCTTAACCTATAACTAGATTAATAAGTATTCTAAAAATAGATTGAAATAACAAAAATATTATTGATATAACATAGTTTATTATTTAATAATTAGAATTTTTTAGAACTTACTTATATTTGTTGTAAAAATAATTTTCTTCTCTATTCTATTATTGTGCTTTGTTTGATAGTATTCTGTCCTAGCACTGTGCCTACGCTTAATAGCGGACTTGACTAAAAATATAACTTTTTAAAAGTTTATATTTTTAATGTTTTTAAGTGTTTGTTTAGCGTAAATGTAATAATTATAAGCTTTTTTAGTATCTAAAGGCGTCTTTTTTTAAGAAATATAAGTAGAATAGTTCTTCTTTTTTAGAAAGCGTTGTACGCTTCTAATTAAAAGATCTACACTATTTTCTTTTAAAAGACGTTGAATTGTCTTTTTAGGGCTTCTTATAAGGTCTCTATTAAGCACTCTTTTTGCTTTTTTTAAGATCTTAGAAGGACAACCTCATTTAGAGCTAATAATATATAAAGCAGCGTTTTTTTTTGTTTAATTTAATAAAGAGTATTGTAAATACTTTTAGAAGGCTTTTTTAGCATATTACTAATAGAAGAGATGGATTTGTTGTGTAAATATAAAGTATAAACTTGTTGTTTAAATTAAGAGAGATGGCGAGCCATAGAGGAGATAATATAAAAATAGAAAGTTAGAATAAACAAGAGAAGTAAATATACTATATTTTTATTTAGTTATTACGTAATTAGTGCTTACGTAAGCAACCCCTATTTTTTATCCTTTCATTAAACTATAAGGAAATAAGAAATATTACTCCAAGATTTGCTCACATCATGCTTATTTAAGCTAATTAAACTTATATTTTTTTTAGCCCTTTTTATACGTTCATAAAAAAGATATGCCAAAATCTATTTTTGCTTTTTTTTCCAACATATTTTGAGCGAGATTACAGGCGCAATTGGGCTGACTAAGCAGCTTACTAAGCAACCTATCTTGAAGAGGAGGTTCTTGGCTTTCCAAATCACTAACTTTCTTTAGCCTAGCCCTTCTAGTTATTCAAATATAAAGCTTTGAAAACTTTAACTTTTTTGATTTCTTTTTTTTTGTCACCCCACTGTAATATATATATTATATACAAGCCTAATCGTTTGCTTCTTGTAATTTCTAATTTCTTATATGCTAAAGAACTATCTAACTAATTCTTGTTTCTATATCTTGTACTTATCTATAAATTTTAACTAAAGATCTAATGCTCTTTACTTATAATCTTTTGCGAACAGCAGTAGGGTATTATCTATATAAAATAAAAATAAGTTCTTCTTTTCTTAATCAAAAACCAGGCAAGGCTTCTCTAGTAAGGCAATTAGTCTAATCTGCTTTAGTGATTTTAAGAACTCCTTATACTACAATAGTAGCGAGTTTTATAATTTAAAAAGTGCGCAGTTAAGCTGCATATACTTTCTAAGCTTTTTAAAGCTATTTAGCATTTTATAAATTACGAGGTTGCCTGCTGTAATTAACGCATTGAAGAATACTCCTATAGTATTATGTTACTTAATCTCTAAATCAGTTCTAGTAGTAATAGCTATTGCTGCTCTAAAGAACTTAGCTGCTAACGTAGCAGTATATATTAAATTAATCAAGTTTTTCTTTATAAGATAACTTTTTACAATAATCTGCGGCTTACATTTAAGAAAAAAGCCGTTATAATTAAACTTATAGGTTCAGTCATACTTTATAACTATTAGTTAATTATTTACCTTTTCTTTTAATATCTTAGTCTAAGTTTTATTTTTACTTGATTAATAATTTTTGTTCTTGCAAGCAACCTTAAAAAAGGCCCTTATAGAATGCTAGTAAAGATATCTTGACTACAGTCACATTCTGACCTCTGCACCAACTCGATTACCACAGGGACTATCGCCACCAGCTCCTTTTCGACTAACGGAGGTGGCCGCTCAACAACAGTAAACGCCGGCTTTGTAATCCACTACTATAGCTTCTAATGTAGTAACTTAGTAAGGTCTAACTTTACTTAATATAAGCTAATAGTCTTTATATTAATCTGAAAGAAAAATAGTCTAAGCATTGTATTGTTTGTATGCATGTTGTTTGTATATAGTACTATGTAGTGTAGGAAATTCTAAAAGTAAGAAGCAGTAAGTAGGAAGCTTCTATAAAGAAGTATTGTAGGCTCCTGCTGCAGTAACGTACGTGTTCTTACCCTCCTCCTCTATCTCTATCGCAATCTTGTTGCTAGCTATAGGCTAGCAATTACTGTTCAATACGTTTTAATTAGTGTCGTTTTTTAGTACTTTAAGCAATTTTTTTTAATTCTAACTTTTGCTTAGTAGTCTAAGCTTTTCTACTCTAAGCACTTAGCGCGTAGACCTTATCTACTTACCGTTCAAATCTTGTTAAATACACACAATTTTTTTTTTCCAACTTTTGCGTCTAATTAGTAGAGGGTAGCTGCTTTTTACTTTTTTGGAAACCCCATTTTGACTACAACAACAACCACCATCTTTAACACCTTAAAAAATAAATAGAATGCTAGAGCAACTGCTTTTATAATCTTATCAGTTTAAGTAAATTATTGTAATATAGTTAAGCATTTTCTATATTTAGTTTATGTTTAATAAGTAAAGCTACTATAACTATATAGTTAATAGTCTTATAGCTTACTTAGTATTTCTAGGTTGCTTGCAAACTTAGTACGTAAGTGTTACAAAAATTAATCTATAATAGATTTTCATAATTTCTAAGTAATATATTAATATTACTCATACTTCTACCTTTTAGTTGATTTTTAAGATTTTAAGTTACGTCTTTATGCTTGCGCCTGCTACCTAGCTTGCGTAGTAAAAGATAATTATTCATAAGCTAATTTAGGCTTTTACAAGCAATTCTAGCACTATGTCTAGTAAGCAGAGGTTAAGCTTATGATTGCTTACTTTATTTATTATCTAAGACCTAGGATCTTGTACTACAAGTAAAGCTACAGTTTATAACTTGCTTTTTTTTAAGTAAAAGTTCTATCTTAATTAGCTAGCGTATCAGAGCCTTTAGGCACAGACTATTAGACTAGTAATAAATTATTAGGCTTATATGAAGAAGGCTTCTTACTTTTTAATATTAATAGGTTAACTTTTTTAGGCAAGCGCACTACTGTTTAACTGTTAAATACTTTGTAATTAATTACATTATCGCCTTCTAAAGTCTTTAATTTAGAAGTTAGTTTTGGGGTAACATGTTTCACAAGCGAGTCGCTAACCTAAGCAAGTTGCTAGCACTAAACTAGCGCGCCACCTGCGCACAACTATCGCGTACACGCAACACAGTTTTTTAAAAATTGTAGTAAGCTTATTTATTTTTTAGATTAATTACTATCTTTAGATTCATCTATTTTTACCTTATAAGTGTAGAAGTTATGTTCTTTCTTACTACAACGTCTGTAGTGCCTTGCGCTGCGCACTTTACGCGCATGCCCTTTGCACGCATTACGCTCTCTACTTTTTTTTTTAGTAAATAAGTTCTTTACTTCCCCTACTATTAGAGTCTTCTTTATCTAAATATACTTTTGTTTTCTTAACTAACGCTATGTAAGCTTGTTAATTGCGCTTTATATACGTACTTATTCTTTTTGTAATAATACTATATTATGTGTAATTTGCTATGCGCCTCTACTTAGCTAGTAAATCTTTTTATACAATAAGCTTATCAAAGACATATAATAGTTTTGTATCTTTTATTAAATAAGTGTAGTTTACGCCTTGTATTTTACGCGCATTATATAGTGTTTGCGCCTCTTATGTACCTTACTTTTGTAGTAATAGTGCTAGGGTCTGCAACCTTACGTTAAGCTTTAATAGAACAGCATTTAGATTATATAGAACTATTCTAGCACCTTTAAAGCCTACTTAAATATTTTTTTCTATTAAAGCTTGTTTAAAAGCTAGCTTAAATACTTTTAAAAAAAAAATTTGCTAACAAAATATACGTAGTTGCGTACTAAAGCTAAAATTTAGTTACTATACCTACGCTTTAATAGTATAAAGCAACTAACATAAAGAAGTTGTAGTAAGTATAATAAAAGTAAAAGTATATAGCAAAGAATAATTTTCTTCTTTTTATAAAAACTTAGAAATTTTAGCAAGCTATAGCTCTTATAGCTATTAAGTATAAGTAGGTAGTATATACTTACAGCACTTAACATTATATACTTATTAAAGTGCTTTTACTAGGTAAGAGTAAGGTAATTAATTATTTAGCTATTAAAACTTACTTTAAGAATTTAAATGCGTAGTAATTTTTAAATTTAATATTAATAAGTATGCTACCTGCAAAGATAATAAAGAGTAGAAGTAAGTAGCTTATAGCTCTTACGCCTTAGATAATAGTAACCTACTTACAGTTACTTAGCTAGATAACTTTCTTTTTTCTACTTACTTCTAACTAGTAATAACTATCTACGCTAAAATCTTGCTTATTATAAAGCTAGTCTTATTAAAATTATAAACATTATTATTTATAATTCTATACTTTAGTTTCCTTTCCTGTACTAAGTTAAGCTAGCACTAGATAGCTATAAAATTCTTATAAGTAGCTTACTAATAGTTGTAAAAACAGCTCTAGCGCTTACAGAGCTTAGAAGTCTACTTAATAAAGTTATTAACCTAGTTCTTGCTAATAGGGTTGCTTTGCCGCACTCTAAAGAGTTTATTTACTATTTTTTATATAATAGACCTTAAGGGCGCAAGACCTTGTGTAGACTAGTTAAGAACTTTTTAGACTATAGCCTTCTCTTTTAATATTGTTATGCGCTTTAAGCTTACTTTATAGTCGCGTTACATGCGCTTTTTAGCGCGTTAGTTAATAAGAGTTTTTAAAGTAAATTATATATATTTGTAGCTTAATTAACGCTTTAAACGCGTTGCGCATTAATATTAGAAATAGTAAGCTGTATACTAGCTTTAGTATAGGTTTTTTAAGCTTATTGTAGTTAAGGCATTTTGCAATTGTCGTGCGCAGGTGGCGCGCTAGTTTAGTGTTGGCGACTTGCTTGGGTTGGGGACTCGCTTGTGAAACACGTAAGCAAGACTAATATCTTGCTACTAATTTAAGAAAATTCTTGATAGTGCACTAGCTTTGTGCTTTATTTACTTAGCGTCTTTTGATTTACTTTTATACTTAGTGGCAGGCCTTTTTTACTACTTAAAAAAGTAAATAGATTGCTTTTAAAGTTTTTAGTAGTGAGCTGTGTTTTTTAATCTACTTTACTGTTTACTAGTAGTAGTTAAGCAATATAACAAAGGAGTTGCTTATATTTAACTAATAAAAGATTCAAGTAATAATCTAAATTAATTTCAATAACGTTCTTCTTAATTATTTTAAATCTTATAGTATAATTATATTCTAAGTACTAGATACCTGCTTGCTTAAGCCGTGCTTTAGAGGCAATATTAACGTAGAAGCCTAGAATAAACTTAACGTTAGTAAGTAGAAAATTAAGTGTCTTAGAGCTAGCGTTGCTATATAAGACGTTTTTAAGTAGCCTCTTTCCTATTCTAGCAACTAAAATAAATTAAGTGCCTGCTTTAATAGTTTTGTTTATAACATCTTTGTAAAAAGTGCCTAGTACTAGGTAATTTATGCTGTTAACTAAGTAGACTACTACTCTACCATCTATAATTAAATAAAGAAACAATGCATAAGAGATTAAAGCTGCACTAAACACGTTTAGACTAATTTCTTTAATCAAGTCTCTTAGATTAATTAGTGCTAAAACTAATAAGCTAAGGTATACTTTACTTAGTTTATTAGTGGCTTATCTGCTAGTGCTAGCTTTCTAACCTTTCCTTTTAATCTAGGTGCGTAGCGCTGCCTATCTATTGCTATTTTATTACTCAATAATTTTCTTTGAGTTGTTGTTTAGTAGTTTAATTAGTATTCTATTAAAAGAGTTTAATCCTCTAACAATAGTTTAAAGTTAAAACTAGTTACATAGTGTCTAGGTGTGTTTACTTAGCTTATAGAAGTAAATGTGTAATTGCTTACTACCCTTACTTAGCTATAAGACATTTAATAATCAAGCTGTTACTAATTTAAATCTAGTTCAAAACACTGTAAGTCCTTTTCTTTCTAAAGATGTAATAGATTAATTCTATAGTAAAACACTAATAATCTTTTCTAAATTGTAAAAAGTTAATTAAGTTTTACTATGTGCTATTACTTATAGTAGCTTATTCCGCTTCTCGCGCAACTAATCTAGTACAATTCTAGTGCCTAAAGCGTCTAAAACATTAGTAACTGCTAATACCTTAACAACTTTAAAAAGTTAGTAGATTATTGCTTATTAATACAAGAGCTGCTACTTAGTGAACTAACGCTTAAAGCTTATTTGTTTCTAGTAAGCTTTGTCTAGGTAGGATTTGTATTGCGCTCTAATTGAATACTAAGTATTTTAATCTGTAGAAGCAAGATCCTCTCTTAAAAACTTTACTAAGGCTTTTAAACTAGTTAGGTTTTAAGTAATTATACTCATTAAGGCGTTTAACAGCAGGCCTAGATGTACAGTTTTACTAATCTAGTCTTTAATATTAGTAATTTTAGTAAATTTTTAAGTTAATTAAGTAGTGTATACTTTGTACTTATTAACTAGCTTATTATAAATATCTTTTTTATACTTAGCTTTTATTATAAAAGCTTTGTTTTTGCGTTAAGTAATTTTATAGTCTTTTTGTACTTAGGCGCTTGCTCTAGGTAGTAAAGTAACAAGCTTTTTAATATTCTTAGGTAGCTTAAAATACTAAGGCTCTTAGTAATCTATTAGGCGTACGTCTAGGAGATTAAAATTACCTTAATCCTAAATGCCTTTCTCTAAGTAGTGCAGTTTTGATAAAGCAAACTAGGTTAGCTAGTCTAATTAGGCCTTAAAAAGTACTCTTAGCGCAACAAGCAGTGTATTAGAGAAGTCTATATTAGTAAAATGCTTTATAGAATTACAACGTAGGCTATTACTAGGGTAAGCGCAGGATGAGTTAGTAAGTAGCTGTATCAATAATAACAGTAGCTAGTAAGTTGTAGAATAGATTAGTAGGAGGTTAATTGTATAATTAAGTAAGTAAGAGCTATAGCAGCCGCAGCAATCTGCTAGCCGTGCTGTAGGAAAAAATAGAGGAGAGTAAAGTAATAATTAAACAGTTAACTTTCTAGCTTGCTATTTTGCGCAGTAGGTATTAAATCTATAATTAAGCAGCTAGGCTTATAACTATAGGAGCTAAGAAGGAGCAACTAAGATTAATTAGGTGGAGTGAGATGAGTGTATTAATTACTAAGTGCTACAACAAAGTGTCTAATAAATACCAAAGAGATATAAGACGATCTAGCCCGTTTATATAGACGCTAGCGGGGCCGTCACGTGAACAGCTTACTAGCATCACCTGATCAACAGGGTAATCCGCGTGTCAATACTCTAACAGTATAATACTAGTCTCTATATCTTATCTGTGCACTACTATAATAGTACCGCTTTAAGTGTATAATCTAACATATTAGTCGTAACTTACGTCTCTTGTTTTAAGTTATAAATCTTTAGTACAGGTGCCTTGAAAAAAATTATTTAATTTAGTTAAAAACTTTCTATTATTCCTTATTCTAGGTATATCTTATCTCTTTCTTTGTAATCTTTAAGAGAGATGTTGTAATCTTTACGTAATCCTTAAGATACTTTTAATATTTGTTAGCAAATTCTAAGAAGGATTACATGTTCTTAACTATTTTAGGTGTTAGCTATTCTTATACAGCTGTTATGTTCTTTAGATTTATCTTTACTCCCTCTATAGATATTGTAAATCCTAGAAATTCTGTCTCCTTAACATAGAATTCGCACTTCTCTAGCTATAGTTACAGCTTGTAATCCTTAAGCTTTTTACGTACTTTTTTAACATACTTTATATAATCTTTAAGCGTTCTGCTAGAGTACACTAGTACATTATCTAAGTACGCTATAATAAAGATTTTAAGGTATTTATAAAGTGCGTTATTAATAACTAATTTGAAGGTTGATAGTAAATTTGTTAATCTAAAAGGTATAACTATTTATCTAAATAGTCTATACTTTGTCTTAAATACTGTTATCTACTTATAACTTTCTTTAGTTCTAATTTTTAGCAAATTTCTTTCTAAACGTTAAAGTCTATAAACTACTTAGCTCTCTAAAGTTGATTTATAAGCTTTATTATTTGTAGTAAAAGATATTAGTTTTTCTATATTACGCTCTTTAACTTTCTAAAGTTAATATACAGTTGCTACTTCTTATTAAACTTCTTTATAAACAAAATAAGTAAGGCTATTAGGCTAAAATTTGGTGAAATAAATCCTTTCTCTAAGTTCTTTTAGATGTAATCCCTTAGCTCTACATTGTGCTTAGGCGATATTAAGTATATTAGTCCTAGGCTTTGCTTAGCTTTATTATCTAAAATAATCGTATAATGTTAATCCTAATAGTCTGCTAGCTCTTTCGCCTTATTTTCTTTAAAGATTTTCTTAAACCCGTTAGTATATTACTCTCTTAGGTATTTCTTGTAGTAAAAGTTCTTCCTTTGTAGTTATAACTTATCTTATCTAGATAATTTCTATTTTCTAAAAGTTCTTTGCATAGATTCTTCTAATTTTATATAGTAAGATTTTGCTAAATCTCTTTTTTTAAGTTAAGCTTTAATTTGTTAGGCGTATTTCTCTACGTACTCTAGTAACCTTGTGTATAAGTTCTTTTCTAAGTATTATTTTTATTTGCTACTTAAGAGCGGGCTTATGTACATCTAGCTAATTATAACTAATTAATATGTCTAGTTCTCCTAGATCTATTACGTTAATATTTATTTAGCACTTTATGCATGCTATTTGTAGCCCTATTAATTTAGTCTTTAACTATATTATACTATTTCTATGTTTTATAGGTTTCTTGTTAGCTAACACTATTAGAATCAGTTTTCTCTTAACTTAATATAGTATCTTATATTTCTTTACTACTTGTAGGGAGATTATTGTTTATATAGCCTCTCTATCTATAAGCGCCTGTAGGTTTTAACTTTATATAAATATAGTTGTAAGCAACTACTTTACCTAACTACTAGTATTTTGTACCTTCTTTAAAGTTATCTTAGGTATGCCTTTACTAGTGTAACTTTGTCTCTAGTATCATCTTAGTTTTTTGCCTACTTACTCTTTTTCTTCTTAGGAAAGTAGCCTACACTATACTTAGTACCATAATGTATTAAGCAACTATTATAAGAACAGAAGCTCTAATAGAGGTTTTAGTAAGGTATCTCTTACTTTAGGGCTTATTTTCTTTAGCTCTAGCTTCTTTGCTTTGTAAATTAGGCAGTCCGCTGCTTTATGGATATTTAATAATAAAGTAATATAGTAGTAGTTGTCTACCTATTATACTTTCTTAAGTTGCTACTAATAGTATTCGCATTTATCCTTGCATTGCGTCTATAGGAGTTAGTATTAGATCTCTACTTTTTAGGTTTATAGAGGTAACACTTGTCTGCTAGGCACTCGTCTGCATACAAGTTAGGTAGCAGCACTAGTCTTAGTCCGCCCTATCCTCCTCTTTATCTTTTTATAGAACTTGTTGGCTTCAGCCTTTCGAGACAACCTTTTAATGTGACCGCACATTTTGTAGACACCTTTTTGGTAAAAAGAAAATTTATTGCTAACAACAAGTATCTAGGCTTATGTAAGCCCCCTTGTTTAGCATTGCTAGCACGCAATTAGTGTGTCGCATGTTTAGACAGAAATAAAGATGCGCGATATTCTTCTAACTAACTATCTTAACTAATAACTATTTACTGCTAACCGCAACTTCTATTATCTTATTACTATTTTAGCAGTGTTGCAGTTGCGGCGTTTAGTGCCTGTTCTTAAATGTAAATTAATAATAACAGCATTACTATCTATGCACAGCTCTTATATTTCTAGAAGCGTTATATAAAATCCTCCTACTTATTAGTTTGTTCTAGCTACTTAATAGCTGTCTTAATACGCCTTTGCTCTTTGCAAAGCTACTCTGAAGTTTTTTTGCTAGAGTTATATTTACGCAGAAGAAGATTACAAAAGTAATATACTTTTACTACACCTAGACTATCAGCATGCGCAGTGTATATAGTGTACTAGCTAAACTATCTTTTTATAGTCCTTGTTGTGACCTCAACATCTATAACACTAGACGCAAAGATATCTTAACTATAGTTATATTCTAACTTCTACACGAACTTAATTACTATAGAAACTATTGCTACTAGCTTTTTTTTAACTAACAAAGGTAGCCGTTTAACAATAGTAAACGCTAGCTTCGGAATCTACTACTATAGCTTCTAGTATAGTAACTTAGTAAGGTCTAACTTTACTTAATATAAGCTATTGGTCTTTGTGTTAAACAGGAAGAAGAATAGTCTAAGTATTATATTATTTATATGCAAGTTGTTTGTATGTAGTACTATGTAGTGTAGGAAATCCTAAAGGTGAGAAGCAGCAGGCAGGGAGCTTTTATACAGAAGTATTGCAGGCTCCTGCTGCAGTAACTGTCCTTACTCTCCTCCTCTATCTCTATCGCAATCTTGTTGCTAGCTATAGGCTTGCAATCGCCTTTGAACATGTTTCAATTGGTGTTGTTTTTTATTACCTTAAGCAAATTTTTTTAACCCTGATTTTTGCTTAGTAGTCTAAGCATTTCTGCACCGAGCGCTTAGCGCGTGGACCTTATTTACTTACCGTTCAAATCTTATTAACTATACACAATTTTTTTTTTGACTTTGGTGTCTAATTAGTAGAGGGGAGCAGCTTTTTACTTTTTTGGAAACCCTATTTTGACTACAACAACAACCACCACCTTTGATACCTTAAAAAATAAATAGAACTTGCAGTTAAGCTTGCAGTTGTACTAACACAACTTTTTATACTTTTTAGTACTTTTTACTTTTTAAACTTCTTAGTCCTTAACCTTAGCTACTAGATTATTAAAGTAGAGTTGTTAGTGTATTACTTAATATCTAACTTCCTTAGCGTCCTTTATAGTAATTATAATCCTTTCTTAAATTGTATGTCTATTAGCGTAGTACGTTATTATTCTGCATACCTAATATTTGATGTTAGCTAATTAATCTAGCACAACCTTATTCTTAACCTTCTAATTTATTAGCTTAAGTTTACTTAGAGTAAAAACCTTGTTATTTAGTTTCTATTGTAGTACAATCTTATAGCTATCTATTAAGCGTGCTTCTTTACAGAGGTCTAGGTTGCTTAAGTTACTATCTAGTTCTGTTTAAACTAAGTATAGCGTTCCTTGTCTAATTATCCTAATCTTGTCAAATTATCCTAATCTTAATAGCTGCCTGTTTAACTAGTTCTTCTTTGCAGTCTTAGGCAAAGTGTCTAACTTTACTATATTAGAAATATGTGTTATTATTATAACGCTTCTAGCGTTCTTTTTAAAAAAGGCTATCTTGCCTTTTTTGTTAAGTATTTCTGTCTTTAGCCTCCTTTTACACCTTGCTAGTTTTAATAGTGTTACTGTTTCTATTATACCTGCCGCGATGCCTTCTTGTATTAGCTAGGCTAAGTTAAAAGTATTTCTTCTAATTATCTTGTTTCTAGAGCTTGTTGTTAATGCGCGTAGCTAGCTTAACTAGCGCGTATAGTGTGTTAAGCTTATTATAGTATATAAATCTGTTCTTAATATTCTCTTTTAGGCCTGCTTTAAATACTATTTAAAGTGCCTTATGTTGCGGATTCAATCTCCAAGGCTTATAGTTGCTTGTTCTACTATCAACTTAGAGGTAGAGGTCTCTGCCTTCTACTTGTTTGTAGTCAACTCAGAGGCAGCCAATATAGGCTTATAATTTGGAGATTGAAGAGGAGATGCGGAAGTAAGACGATAAGATAAGAGAATAAATTAAAGACTAGGGGAAGAGAGTAACTTGAGTCTTATTATTGTATTGTACAACTGCTTAATTAAATATTGTAATTCTCTCTTAATTGAACTCTCTTAGTTTCTAACTACAAGCCAAACTACAGTTTATATATACCTGTTACTTGCTGTACTAGTAGCGTAATAGCTTCTAGTAATTAATTGATCGTAGGTTAATTGTAGATTCCAGGTGTGATTTTGAGCACCTGGATCCTGTAGAGAAATAGCTAAGTAGCTTAATCTCCAACACCTTATTATCTTAATTACAGAGGGGTGACAAAAATAAAAAGACGTTAAAAAAGTTATAGTTTTGAAATCTTTATATTTCAACAACCAAAAGGACTATACTAAGAAGAGTTAGTGATTTGGAAAGAGAAGATCTTCCTCTTTAAGTAAGGCGACTTAGTAAGCTACATAGTCAGCACGATTGCGCATCTTATCTCGCTTAAAAAGTGATGAAAAAAAAATATATATATTTTAGCATAACTTTTTTACAAACGTGTAAAAATTGCTACCAAAAAACCAAGTTTAATAAACGTACGTAAGTATAACGTAAGCTAATCTTAGAGGCTCATATCTCACGAACATAGAGTTTAATTAAAGGATTAAAAAGATAGGGATTGCTTACGTAAGCGCTAATTACCCAAAAGCTTAGTAATCTTGTAGTATATCAACTCCTCTTCTTTATCCTAACTTGATTTCTTTGTAGTACCTCTTCTATGTCTCGCAGTTTTTCTTAATTTAAGCAAGAAGTTTATACTTTATATTTACAAATGAAGCTGGTTTTTTTAATTAGTAATATACTATAGAAGTCTGATAGAAGTATTATTGATACTCTTTATTGAATTAAACAAAAAGAAAGCTGTTTTATCTACTTTTAGACTTAAAAAGGGTCGTCTTATGGAGATCTTAAATAAAGCAAAAAGAGTGCTTAATGGAGACCTTACTAGAAGCCCTAAAAAAACAAATTTACATTTGTTAAAAAATAGTCTAGATCTTTCTATTAGAAGCATACAACGCTTTCTTAAAAATGGAAACTAATCTATAATATTTTTTCGAAAAAAGACGCCTTTAGACGCTAAAAAGGCCTATAATTATCATAATTACGCTAAGCAAACACTTAAAGACTTCAAGAATATAAACTTTAATAAACATATATTTTGAAACAAGTCTGCTATTAAGTAAGGGCATAGTGCTAGGATATATTACTATTAATTACGTTAAAAAAATAGGGTTAGAATAAAAATAGTTTTTACTACTAATACAAGTAAGTTTAAAAAAAGTCTAATCAACTTAGAGAATATTTAATAGATCTTCTATTTTTCTATTATTTTAATCTATTTTTACCAGCATTACCAATCTAGTTATAAGTCAAGATATTTTTGTCTAAGTTTAGGGAGCTTTTTAGATAGGTAGTAAATTAAAACTATTGGTAATTAAAAGCCCTTTAATTACTACTCCTTTTAGGAATTTAGACTATATTAAAAAGATCCTAATTCCTATAGTAAAACCTGCACTAAAAAAAGGTAAGTTATATATGTTGGAGATTAAGCTACTTAGCTGTTTCTCTACAGGATCTAGGTACTCAAAATCACACCTGGAATCTACAAATAACCTACGATCAATTGATTACTAGAAGCTATTACGCTACTAGTACTGCTTATTATTGATCTACAGCAATTACGCAATCCATTACGTAAGATTATATAAGATTGCGTAATGTTGTATTATCTACTACGCAATCTATTGCGTAAGTACTAATCTTTCTAGAATGTTATTTAGCAGTATATATAGACTGTAATAAGGCTTGTAGTTAGAAACAAAGAGAGTTTAATTAAGAGATATTAAAATATTTGATTAAGCAGTTGTACAATACAATAATAAGACTTAAATTGCTCTCTTCCTCTAGTCTCTCTATTATTATTCTCGTATCTTTATTGTCGCACTTCCGCCTACCTCCTCTTCAATCTCTAGGTTATAGGCCTAGATTAGGCTGCCTCTAAGTCTACTACAAATAAGTAGAAGGCAGAGACCTCTACTTCTAAGTTAATAGTAGAACAAGCAATTATACTTAGACATTAAATCTACAACAAGTTATAAGCCTAGAGGTTAATTTGCAATAACATATACTAATTTTTTTAACTTATAGGCTTATTACTTTATATTCAAATTACAAAGTTGCGATTTTTTTTTTATAATTAAATAACTTACTAACCTCTATATAGGCTAGAAGTTTTAGTAGAATAGCGCTAAAATTTATAAAATTCTAAAAGTTTTATTTTAGTTTTCTAGAAATAGGACATTGCTTTTTAAGCATCTTACCTGGAGTCCTAATCTAAAATTAAAAAAAAACGTTTAGGCTTTACTAAAAGACGCTTTAGCTAAATGGCCTATTAATTTTTTAAGGATAGAAAATAAGAAAAGAGGTATAGCAGCCTTTAAGGCTACTATAAAGGAGGAATAGAATTAATTACCTTAAAAGGCAATTAATAATTATATTTTATTATTACTAAGGCGTTATTGGCATGTAAAAGAAGCTAAAGGCTAGTATACTAAGTATTAGTAAGCTGTTTCAGTTATTTATTTTAAAAAAACCTCTTAAATAAGCTCTGTACTATTACTTAATAGTTAATTATATAATTACGTTTAAACTAACACACAAAAGAGATTAGATAGTATTATTTAATATATATAATTTATCGCGATTCTTACACTTTTAAAAAAAAGTTATTTTCTTAATTAATTTGAAGTTTTTTTACCTTCATCTTGACTGCGAAGGAAGAGCACTTTTAAGGTAACTAAGCAGCTTACTAAGTTGCCTTACTTGAAGAAGAAGATTTTGGCTTTTTAAATTATTACCCCTTTTGAGTATAGATCTTCTAGTAGTTAAAATAGAAAGATTTCAAAACTATAACCGTTTTAACATCTTTTTATTTTTGCTACTTTCTTGTAATCTGTGCTTGTAGTTACTTAAATTCTAATATATATGCTAATACTAACGTAGTCTATCTTAGGCAAGTAATTTCTTTCCTAGCTTAGGTTTTAGCGTTTACTTGTTTAATAATATATTTTCTTTCTTATATATACTCTGTTTAACTTATAAATAAGGCTTATATTTTAGCTTTAATTTTTATATATTTTGTATTAAGTGGGTAGTTGTCTAAATAGAGTTGCATTTAGTGAAAAGCTCTATTTGATTTAAATATACTTGCCATAAGGATCTGTTCTTAATTAGTAAAGACTATGTTATACTTATAGTAATAATAAGTATAAATAGAAAAAGTTTGTAGTCTTTTTTATTTCTTTTTATACTTCTTACGTAGTGCTATTTCAACTTTCTTTATAGTAATAAGTTATTTATTTAAAGTAGCTATTAGCTAACTTTAAAGCAAATTATTTATATTTATAATTAAAACTACTTGCTATACCTAGACATAGGCCTGTTACTTAAGATTCTTAATTTTCTGGGCACTAAAGCTGTTCTTAGTATTAGAGTTAGATGCGTTAAGTATTTTATTGTTCTTTAAGATTATTTAACTTAGCATGAAAAGATTTAGACTATAAGCTGTATTATTCTAAGTATTTATTTAAAATGCTATTATAAATTTTGATTAAGTAACTTATTAGTTAGATTATCTACTAAGATTTCTCTAGTAGTTATAGTGTTATATAAGGTCTAGCTATACTTTTCTAGGCTTAGTCTATACTAAAGTAAAGTAGACTAAAGCAGTAGCCTATAAAGCATAATAAAGATTGTTTAAATAAAATAAAGTTGATAATATTTACTAAAGGTAAGCAATACTAATTTAATAAAAATTTAATAGCTAGTTAATAATTTGTGTAAAAGAGAAACTATTTAAGATAACTATAATAAGTATAATAATAAAATCTATTAAATATTTATACTTATTACCTTTGTCCTGCTATTCTGTACATCCCTTCTAAGAAGTAGGTTTAGAATAGCGCTGCTATCTCTTTATGCATAGCTTTCTTAGATAGCTAGCTTTAGCAGGATAGTAGTTATGTAATTAACGCCCTGCGCAGATTATTACCTTCTAGCGTAAAGGCTAGTTAACTTTTAACCATTACACGTACCTTTAGGAAAAAATTCTTCTTATTACTTAAAATAACTAAACAGCACCTAAAAAAAAATTAGATAAGAAATAGAATATTATTACTTTAGTTACTATTATACTTTAAGGATAAAACAAGATAACTAATAAAAGACTAAATAACTTAACTATAATTATACTAGAAGAAACTTTAGACAATAATATTTTTAAGAAATTACTTAAAAAAAAGTAACTTTAAAAGAATAAAGTAAGTATAGCAAGATAGTGTTACACGGGGTTGGTCTACACTTGTCTAGACTCGGTCTAGGTTAGGGCGAGGCCAATGTATAGTGTAGTCCGTAAAGTATTGTAGAAATAATTTTAAGTAGAAAAGAGTTATTAATATTAACTAAAAGTAAGCAATACTAATTTTATAAAGATAGGATAACTAGTTAACAGTCTGTGTAAGAGATAAACTATTTAAGTTAACTATAATAAGTGTAATAATAAGATTAAATACATTCTTATACTTATTGCCTTGTCCTATATCCTCCTGTGCCTTCTATCTAAGAGGGAGGTTAGGGAGGGCGTTAGCCTCCCTTTAAGCAGTAGCCTTCTAGAAGTCCTGTCTTAGCAGGATGCTAATTACATAATCTTTGCGCCCTACGCAGATTATTACCTTCTAATATTATAGCTAGTTAACTCTTAACTCTTACTTATACGTTAGAGAGAGAATCCTTCTTCTTACTTATAATATTATTCTCCCTTTTAGGCGTATTATTTTAATACTCTAAAACATTGTTTTTTTATGCTGCGTGTTAAATTGCTAGCTATATATAAAGTTTTAGTATGCCTATTGTGTTATATACTTGTTTTTTTTTACGCCTTCTTAACTATGCCTAAAGTTCTGTTATCTTATTATGTCTGTTTAACTAACTTAACTTAACAGCATTAGGCCTAGGCTAATTATATTTATTAGTAAGAGAAAAAGATAATATTTTATTATAAATATTGTAAAAAGAAAAATCTTTACTATTTTATAAATACTATAACTAGTTGTTGTGCTAGTTGTATTTCTATAAAAGTAAAGTATAGTCTTTTTGTTTATAATAAAGAGTAGGAGAAAGTAAAAGCTAAAAAGTATAAAAAGTAGCTAGCGCTTTTTTATACTAAAGTAAAGGTTGCTTAGCTTTACTTAAAAGTTGCTAAAACTAAGGCTTTAAAGCGCTCTTACGCTAATTAAAATTATATAATTTTAAGTTTTAAGAATTGCGTAAAGGAGCAAGCTAAAAAAAATTCTGCCTTTAGTATAGATTTTTTAATAACTAAACTATTGCTACCTAGACTACTAACTTACTTAGGCTAGATATAAGGTAATACTTTTTTTAATAATTTTTGTAATTACTTTTTTTTTTTAAAGACTTAGTTCTTTTTTCTCTTAATATCTTTAATGGTACTTAAGTACTTATAACTTGCAATTTTTAAATTTTCTTTTAGTTCTTAAGTGTTTTAGCTTTTTAGCTATTCTTACTACTTAACTAAGTATTTATACTAATAACTAATTTTCTATAAGTTTTTAATTTTTTTAACTTTATACTAATTATCTCTAAGCTTTATGTTAGTAGCTAGCTTAGTATCTAGAGGTGCTTGTTTTAGAAGTTTTTTGTAAAAGACAGAGTAAACATGTATACTTAGTAGTAATTAGAGTTTATAGTTTATATTGCCTATTTCCTTTAGAATTTTAAATAGTCCTACTTAGAAGTTATTTAGTTTTCTACTTAGTTACTTAGTTTTTATATTTTATTATAATAGGAAAACTTTATCCTTTTTTTTAAAGTTAGTCTCTTAATTCTTTACTTATTAGCTACTTTAGCTATTATAAAGTTTTTATAAGCTATATTCTTGCTTAATTTACAGTGTAGCTTTTTTATTAAGTAGTCTTTGTTATTTATGTTTACTGTAATACTTTTAATATCTTTTAAATTTTAATAAGTAGCTAGCTGATATTTATAGTTTACGTAGTATAGTAAGTGCTTTGTAGTTACTTACTTTATAATATTATAAGCTAATTATGCTATAAGTAAGAATTTAACTTAGATGTTTTATAGCTTATTAGCGTACATCTTTAAATACTATTCTAGTGTCTAGTTTATTTATTCTGTCTAGCTGTCTATTATAGAGTAAAAGCTAGTTAATAGCTTTTTTTTTACGCCTAATTTTGCTAGAAACATATTCTAATACTTAGATATAAACAGTTTATTACAATCAGTAATAAACTTTTTAAGTATTTTATACTTTAATACTAGTGCTTTTGTAACTTTGTACACGCAGCCTTCTACTATAATAGCCTTTTTTATAGGTATAAAATTTGCTGCCTTAGTTAATTAATTTATAATTACTAGGATAGTGTTGTGTATTTAAGTTAATTTTAGTTTTAATAATTTTAAGAGCTTTACTATAAATTTATTATTATACTACTTTATAGTTTTGTTAGTAGCTATAAAGGTTGTAATAAGCTGTAAAGCTTATATTTTTTAAGTTTATTTTAGTAATAAGCTAAATAGTTACTTAGAATATTTTATACTTTTACTTATAAGCGTAGTATTGTAAACACTTTAGCTCTATTTCTTTAACTACTGCATGTCTGTATTTTAGGGATTTATATAGTTTTTTAATTAAACTTAAATTTATTTATAAAAGTATATATATTAAATTTCTTTAAACTATATTTTAGTACTTTTATTAGTCTTGTAGTAGTTTATTAGAGCTGTTTTTTTTAGGCTTAAACTGCTAGTTAGCTACTTTCTACTACTACTACTACTATTGTAGTGTTTCTACTTGCTTAGCTACCTTAGCTACTTTAGCTAGTTCTAGCTAGTTATAATATAAACTACTATCTAGTATTTTTTTAAATATAGCCTTATATAGTTCTTTATAACTTTCCTTGCGTAACTTAAATTTTCTGCTTAGAGTATCTGCTGCTTTATTAAGTATTCTAGTGTAGTGTGTTATTTTAAAGTTAAACTAAGCTAGCAACTTAGCCTATTAAACTTATTTTTATTAAGTTTCTTTGTTGTTATAAACCCTAATAAGTTTTAGTAATTAGTAAAAACTTTAATCTAGTGTAAAAGTTTTAATAAATAGACTTTCTACTATTTAAAGAAATAAACTACTTTTAGTAGCTTTTTATTATAAATATTATAATTAAGTTCTGCTCTAGAAAACTTTTTTAAATAGTAGAACACTAGTTTTTATTTCTTATCTAGGTACTGCTGTAATAATACAGTTATAAGTGTATAATTTAATACGTTAGTCTTAACTTACGTTTCTTATTTTAGGTTATACATCTCTTATATAAGTGCTTTAAGGAATATTTGTTTAACCTTATTAAACGCTTTTTTGATTTTTTTTGTTTTAAGTAAATCTTATTTTTTTTTTACAATTTTTAAAAGAGGTGTAGTAATCTTTAAGTAATTCTTAATAAACTTCTAATAGTAGTTAGCAAATCTTAAAAAGAATTACACGTTTTTAACTATTTTAAGTGTTAGCTATTTTTGTACAGCTATAATTTTTTTTAGATTTATTTTTACTTCTTTTATAAATATTATAAAGCTTAGAAATTCTGCCTTTTTAACATAGAATTTGCACTTCATAAGCTATAGGTATAGCTTATAATTTTTAAGCTTCCTAAGCACTTTCTTAACATGCTTTATATATTTTTTAAGTATTTTTTTAAAGTATACTAGTATGTTGTCTAAGTAGGCTGTAATAAAGATTCTAAGGTATTAATAAAGTGCGTTATTAATAACTAATTAGAAAGTTGCTAGTGCGTAAGTTAATTTAAAAGGCATAACTATATATTTAAATAGTTTATACTTTGTCTTAAATGCTATTATTTACTTATAACCTTCTTTAATTTTAATTTAGCAAAATCTTTTCTAAATGTTAAATTTTGTAAACTACTTAGCTCTTTAGAGTTAATTTATAAGCTTTATTATTAGTAGTAAAAAATATTAGTTCTTCTGCGTTACGCTATTTGACTTTTTAAAGTTAAGATATAGTTACTACTTCTTATTAAGCTTCTTTACAAATAAGATAAGTAAGGCTATTAGGCCTAATTTTAGTTAGATAAATCTCTTCTTTAGATTCTTCTAAATGTAATCTTTTAGCTTAGTATTATGCTTAGGCAATATTAAGTATATTAGTTCTAGGCTTAGCTTAGCTCTATTATCTAGAATAATTTTATAATCCTAATTTTAATAGTCTGCTAGCTCTATAGCCTTATTCTTCTTAAAAAGTTCCCTTAACTTGTTAGTATAATACTTTTTTAGTATTTCTAGTATTAAAAGTTTTTTTTTTGTAGTTGTAACTTACTTTATCTATATAACTATTATTTTCTAACTGTCTTTTATATAGATTCTTTTAATTTTATATAGCAAGATCTTGCTAAATCTTTTATTTGCAGTTAAGCTTTAATTTGTTAGACGTATGTCTTTACGTACTCTAGCAACTTTATACATAAGTTCTCTTCTAAGTATTATCTTGATTTACTAATTTATAGCAGGGTTATAAGCATCTAGCTAGTTATAACTAATTAACATATCTAGTTTTTTTAGATTTATAATATTAATATTTATCTAGCACTCTATGCCTGCTATTTGTAGCTTTATTAATTAAGTCTCTAAGTATATTATACTGTTTTTATATTTCATAGGTTTCTTGTTAGCTAGTACTATTAAAATTAGTTTTTCTTTAATCTAGTACATTATATTGTGTTTTTCTACTACTTATAAAAAAATTATCATTTATGCAGCTTTGCTATTTACAAGCGCCTATATATTCTAACTATATATAAATATAGTTGTAAGTAACTACTTCACTTAACTATTAGTATCTTGTACCTTCTTTAAGGTTATTTTAGATATGCCCTTACTAGTATAACTTTGTTTTTAGTAGTATTTTAGTTTTTTGCCTACTTACTTTTTCTTTTTTTAGAAAAGTAGCCTGCACTATACTTAGTGCTATAATATATTAAGCAACTATTATTATAATAAAAGCTTTAATAAAAGTTTTAATAAAGTATCTTTTACCTTAAGGCTTATTTTCTTAGCTTTAGCTTCTTTGCTTTGTCAATTAAGTAGTTAGCTGCCTTATAGATATTTAATAATAGAGTAATATAGTAGTAGTTGTTTACTTATTATACTTTTTTAAGTTACTATTAATAGAACTTATATCTATCCTTATATTACGTCTATAGAAGTTAGTAGTATATCTCTAATTTTTTAGGTTTATAAAAGGAACACTTGTTTACTAGGCATTTATCTACTTATAAGTTTAAGTAGTAGCACTAGTCTTAGTCTACTCTGCACTCTTTTTTATTTTCTTTATAGAACTTGTTGAGCCATCGGTCTTCGTGTCGAACGGGGAGAAGAACAGTCCGAGCATTGTATCGTTCGTATGCGAGTCGTTTGTATGCAGTACCGTGTGGTGTAAGAAATCCTGAAGGTGAGAAGCAGCAGGCAGGGAGCTTTTATAAAGTATTGCAGGCTCCCAATCTTTTTTTGACTTTTGCGACTAATTAGTAGAGGGCAGCTGCTTTTCACTTTTTTGGAAAACCTATTTTAACTACAACAACAACCTCCACCTTTAATACCTTAAAATTAAAATAATAGAACTTGTAATTAAGCTTATAGTTATACTAATATAACTTTTTGTATTTTTTAGTACTTTTTACTTTTTTAGCTTTTTAGTCCTTAACTTTAGCTACTAGATTATTAAAGTAGGGTTATTAGTGTATTACTTAATACTTAACTTTTTTAGCATCTTAACTAGTAATTATAATTCTTTCTTAACTTTTATATTTATTAGCGTAGTGCGTTGTTGTTCTATATACCTAATATAAGTTGTTAGCTAATTATTTTAGTATAACTTTATTTTTAACTTTTTAATCTATTAGCTTAGGTTTGCTTAGAGTAAAAACTTTATTGTCTAGTTTTTATTATAGTACAATTTTATAGCTATTTACTAAGCGTGCTTCTTTATAAAGGTTTAAGTTACTTAAGTTGTTATCTAGTTTTGTTTAGACTAGGTATAGCGTTCCTTATTTAATTATTTTAATCTTAACAGCTACCTATTTAACTAGTTCTTTTTTATAGTTTTAGGTAAAGTGTCTAGCTTTACTATATTAAAAATATACCTTATTATTATAAAGCTTCTAGTAGTTTTTTTTAGAAAAGCTATTTTACTTTTTTTTTAAGTATTTTTATTTTTAGCTTTTTTTTATACTTTGCTAGTTATAATAGCGTTACTATCTCTATTATACCTACTACGTTGTCTTTTTGTATTAGCTAAGCTGAGTTAAAAGTATTTCTTTTAATTATGCTATTTCTAAAGCCTATTATTAATATATATAGCTAGCTTAACTAGCGCGTGCAGTGTGTTAGGCTTATTATAGTGTATAAAGCTATTCTTAATATTTTCTTTGAAGCCTACTTTAAATACTGTTTAAAGTGCTTTATTATTCTAATTAATTTGTACTTATAGCTACTTAAATTCTACTCTATATACTAATACTAATATAGTTTACCTTAGGCAAGTAATTTTCTTTTTAGCTTAGTTCTTAGCGTCTACTTTTTTAAAAACACGTTTTATTTTTTATTTAAACTTTGTCTAACTTACAAATAAAGCTTATATTTTTACTTTAACTTTTTAATATTTTATATCTAGTAAGTAGTTATTTATATAAAGTTGCATATAGCTAAAGGCTTTATTTTTTATATATATGCTTATTATAAGAATTTCTTTTAATTAGTAAGGACTTTTTTATACTTATAGTATAAGTTAATATAAGTAAAAAAAATTTAATAATTTTTTTTACTTCTTTTTATACTTCTTAGGTAGTGCTATTTAAAGTTTTGTATAGAAATAAGTTATTTATTTAAAGTAGCTATTAGCTAACTTAAAAGCTAATTAATTATATCTATTATAAAAGCTATTTGCTATACTTCGATATAAGCCTTTTACCTAAAATTCCTAATTTCTTATATTCTTAGGTTATCTTTAGTATTAGAGTTAAATACATTAAGCATATTATTATTTTTAAACATTCATTAGTTTAGCGTAAAAAGTCTTAAACTCTAAGCTATATTATTTTAAATAATTCTCTAAAATATTATTTTCAATTTTAATCAAGTAACTTATTAGTTAGATTATTTACTAAAATTCTATAGTAGTTAAAGTGTTACACGAAGTTAGTTTACACTTATTTGGCTTAGTTTTAGTTAGGGCAAGGCTAATATATAAAGTATTTTGTAAAGTATTATAAGAATAATTTTAAGTAAAAAAGAGTTATTAATATTAACTAAAAGTAAGTAATACTAATCTCATAAAGATAGAATAACTAGTTAATAATCTATATAAAAGATAAACTATTTAAGTTAACTACAACAAGTGTAATATTAAGATTTAATAAATTTTTATACCTATTACCTTGCCCTGTTTCCCCCTATGCCTTCTATTTAAGAGGAAGATTAGGGAGGGCGTTAGCCTTCTTTTAAGTAGTGGCCTCCTGGAGGTCTTGTCTTAGCGGGATGCTAATTACGTGATCCCTGCGCCCCGCGCGGATCATTACCTTCTGACGTCGTGGCTGGTTAACCCTCAACCCTTGCTCGTACGTCAAGGAGAGAATCCTTCCTGTTACTTGTAACAGATAGCTAAGTTTCAAAAAAAAGCTACTTACATTTTTTACTAATTAGTAAAAATTAAGCACTTTTAACAAGTTATATTCTATAATAAAAGATTAACATTCTACTACATTAACTTAAAGAACTTGAAAAGAGCTCTATTAAACTTTATATTAAAATATTTAAAGAGTATACATACTTTGCAAACTTATATAAACTATAAAAAAAAATTACTTTAGTAGCTAGCTTAATTAATATTAACAAGATTATATAAGAGTAGATATAGGATACCAAAGTATTATAGAACAAACTAATGCATTAGCTCTAAGACTAAATCAAAAAGAAAATTTATTAACAAATCTAAGCAATATACTAAAAGTATAAAGCATAAAAAGTTAGCTATAACATTATATAGTATTAAATAGATCTACGTAACCTAAAACACGTAAAGTACTTATAAACTATAGATATATATAGTAGCTACACTAAATACTATATAAACAAGTATAAATTAAAATAGTTTCTAAAGAAACTAAAAGGAATACTTTAATACAAGTACTTATATTAGAACTACCTAAACAATACATGCATAGTATTTGTATAAAAAAAAATATAACTTATATTTATATAAATATAATAATTAGAAAAGACCTTGTAGATACACATAGCGCAGTAGAAGAATTAAACATAGAACCTATATATAAGAGTGCAACTAGCCTTTATAATTCACGTACTTTAATATCAAATATAAATTATATATAGTTACTAAAAAGCTCTATAAATTAAGTATATAGTATTTCTTTTAGATAGATACCTAAAGCACCTAGAACTACTAAAAAATTCAACATAACAAATTCTTCAAGCCTTCTTAAGCTACTTTAAAACTTAATGAATATTAAATAATAGCATTAGTAAATTTTAGCTCTTAAGCTAACTTTGTTTCCTGTTAAGTAGTACAAGTAGCAGGCCTATAAATACTAAAAAAATAAGAACTTTACTTACTATATATAGCTGACAGTTAGCCTATGCTAGGCCAAATAACTATTACACACAAAGTTACTAGTGTAACGCTTAGCATCTAAAAATACTAGGAAAAGTTAAATCTAGACATCTTTAGATTAGCTACCTGAAATATTATATTAAGAATTTCTTAGCAATAAGAATACAACTTATATATTAACTAGTGGCTTCGGCCTTTTGAGACAACCTTTTGATGTGACCACACATTTTGTAGACATCTTTTTGGTAAAAAAAAATTTATTGCTAACAACAGGTATCCGGGCTCATGTAAGCCCCCTTGTTCGGCATTGCCGGCACGCAATTAGTGTGTCGCATGTTCGGACGGAAACGAAGATGCGCGATATCCCTCCAACTAACCCTCTTGACCAATGACTATTTACCGCTAACCATTTACCGCTAACCGCAACTTCTGTCGTCCTGTCGCCATCCCGGCGGTGTTGCGGTCGCGGCGTTTGGTATGTGCCTATTCTCAGATGTAAATAAACGACAACAGCATCACCATCCATGCACGGCTCTCCCATCCCCAGAGGCGACTTATAAAATCCTCCTGCTCGTTAGTTTGTCCTAGCTGCTTAATAGCTGTTTTAACACGCCTTTACTCCTCGCGAAGCCACTCCTAAGTCTCTTTGCTAAGGTTGCATTTGCGCAGGAGGAGATTGCTGAAGTAATACACCTTTACTACACCTAGACTATTAACATGCGCAGTGTATATAGTGTACTAGCTAAACTAGCCTTTTATAGTCCTTGTTGTAATCTTAACATCTATAACACTAGACGCATTAAAGATGTCTTAACTACAGTTACATTCTAACCTCTACACCAACTTAACTACTACAGGGACTATTACTACTAGCTCCTTTTTAACTAACGCTACTATAGCTTCTAGTATAGTAACTTAGTAAGGTCTAACTTTACTTAATGTAAGCTATTAGTCTTTGTGTTAAAAGGGGAGAAGAATAGTCTAAGCATTATATTGTTTGTATGTAAGTTATTTATATGCAGTACTGTGTAGTGTGGGAAACCCTAAAGGTAAGAAGTAGCAGGCAGGGAGCTTTTATAAAAAAGTATTGCAGGCTCCTGCTGCAGTAACGTATATGTCCTTACTTTTTTTTAACTTTTGCGACTAATTAGTAGAGGGTAGCTGCTTTTCACTTTTTTTAGAAACCCCATTTTAACTACAACAACAACCACCGCCTTTAACACCTTAAAAATAAATATATTAACTAGAAGTTAAAAAGTTTTCATTTAAGTGCTGCAGACTAAACGCAACTACAAGCTAGTTTGCGCATCCAATAACTATAATAGTAAATAAAATAAAAATTTATATTATTACTAAAAGATAGTAAACTTTAACTAAGAGAAACCTTATCGTATAAGAGTTTTACTTAATAAATACTATAAAATCACCTCTAAGTTACAAAGTTAAAGTTTGAAAGTAATACGTAACTCTAGATAACTTAAAAAGTATAAAGAATTTTAGTACTTTTTTATAGAAGTAGTAGACAAAAAAGCCTTACTAAGACACTAACTTTACAACTATAAGATTGTCTTAAAAGAAGAAAAGACTTTACTTTTTGGGCTAATATATTTACTCTTTAAGATAGAATTTAAAAAAAGAAAAAAAAGCTAGACAGGAATTTAAAGAAGAATTATATTAAACTTTCTTTATTACTTATAATATTAGCTTTAGCCTTTTGTGACAACATTTTAATATAACTATATATTTCATAAACACCTTTTTAGTAAAAGAATATTAATTACTAATAACAAGTTTTTAGGCCTATGTAAGACCCTTTGTTTAGCATTGCTAGCACGCAATTAGTATGTCGCTCTAGCATGTCTAGAAAGAAACAAAGATGCGCAATATCTATCTAACTAACTATTTTAACTAATAACTAGTTACTGATAACTGCAACTTCTGTTGTCTTTATTACTATTTTAGTAGTGTTGTAGTTGCAGCGTTTTTAGCGCTTATACTTAGATATAAATATACAACAATAGTGTTGCTATCTAAGCACAGCTCTTCTATTTCTAGAGGCAACTTACAAAATCCTTCTGCTTATTAGTTTATTTTAGCTACTAAATAACTATTTTGATATGCTTTTGCTCTTTATAAAGCTACTGCAAGGTCTCTTTACTAAAGTTGCATTTGCATAAGAGGAGATTAGTAAAATAAAATACTATTACTACACCTAAACTATTAATATACAGAATATATTTAATAAACTTGCTGCTAAATAAGCCTTTTACAACTTCTGTTATAAATTTAACATTTATAATACTAAACGCATTAATAAAGTATTGATAAATAATAGAATTTAACCTCTACGTATACCTAATTACTATAAGAGCTACTGCTAATAGCTCCTTTTGAACAAACTAAGGAGGCTACTTAACAAAAGTAAACGCAGGCTTTGTAATTTACTACTATAGCTTCTTATATAGTAACTTAGTAAGGTTTAACTTTACTTAATATAAGCTAACGTACCTCAAGGGTTCGTGCACCACACAGGTTCGTGCACCACTTTTGCCAAGCCCCCACTAACTCTACCTCTATACGTGATGCCTCAACAACAACACTAGATAGAGCCTTCTAATAAGCGTTAGATACAGACTGCTCTTTAAGCTCTTAAATAAGACGCAATACTCTTCTTACAACGCGCTGCAGCTATCTATAAAATTACTTATACAACACTAAGCTGCTAACATATAAGACAGACTTTACAAGTAAATTACTAGCCTAAATTAAGAAATTTAATAAAGACTAAGAAAAGTATAGTTATTAAGTATATACTTAACTTTATTTCGCGCAGATTCCCCCCTAGGCTTATAGCTATAGCTAATATAGCTAATTCTTTACGCGTAGAGCGCAATTTAGGCTAAGTTAGCTTAAATTAGCTTAGTACGTAAGTTATATACTACTTTAAGTTTACAATAAAGGTTAATTATAAGTATAATTATAAAAGAGCACTTTATAAAATTTTCAAAGTTATTTAGGGCTAGTTTTGCCTAGTAACTAATATAAAAGCTAAGTATAGTATTTAAAATAAAAATATATATAACTTTAATAATTTAAGCTTTATAATAAGCTAGATATTAACTAAAGTAGTTTTTATAGCTTTACAAAGACAAGAAAGGCTAAAAGTAATATAGCAAAGTAATAAAGAGTAGACAACAGTTATTTAAAGTATTAATGTAATAAAGTAGGCTATTTTACTTTTTATTGTTTTTAAAGGCTGCTATTACCTCTTTACCTAGTATAAGGAGGAGAATCTGCCTTAAGACTAAGTTATTATAGTCTCTAAGAACAGCTAAATAACAAATAAGCTTAGGCTGTAGTAGTTAAAGCACTTTAATAAGTATATAAAGAGGAGAGTTGTGGGCGCTTATTAGCTTCTTATTATTAACAGCTATAAAAGCTACAACTTGCTTAATTTCTAGTAGTACTATTAAAAAAAAATTATTACTATTTATATACTTTTATACTTATTACACTTTTTATAGCCTTTTAATATAAGATATTTTGCCTTTTTAAAAAAAGTGTATAGGCGTTAAGCTAAAGATCTTATACGCAACTAAATTACTTATATTATAAAACTTAAGTTTTTACTATACTTTATACGCGCTTATAATACAGCAATTACTTTTAGTAATATCTAAAAAAGGTTTTAAAGCGCTAAATTAGTTCTATTTAACTTAAAATAAGTTATAATAGCCTTTAATATCTAGTTGCGTACTCTATTACTACTACTACTTATTAATACTAAGCCCTAGTAGTTGTAAACTCTAGGTAATACTCTTAAACTAGAGTTGTAATTAACGCTTATTAAAAAAAGAATTTAAAAGCATATAGATAGCTTACTAACATCTATAGTAAAGGCCTTTAAAAGAGTCTTAAAGGGGGCAGTAATTATTACACACAAGCTAGTATTAGTATAAAAAGAAATTATAAAGCTTTAAGTAGTAAATAAGGCTACTACGCAACGTAAATTATATAAAAAAAAGTAAGTTTAAGTAGAAGAGACCTTAATAGTTAAAGATAAAGCTTATCTAACTACTCTAAAGGAGTTTAGGGCGCGTAGTAATAGGAAGAAAGTAAAGAAGTAAGTACGCGCTAAAGGAGGTAAGCTAACTTAAAGGCGCTGTAGATAGTGTAATTAGACTAAACATAACACGCGTACGTGTAAGCAAGCAGTAGAAGTAGACTCTAAATAATATCTTGTGTTATATTGCTCTATACAAGGCCAAAGTGGGCTGTTTTGCGCCAGAATAGGGTGGTTTTAGTAGGGGCTTGGCAAAGGTAGTGCACGAACCTGTGTGGTGCACGAACCCGTGAGGTACGTTATTAGTTTTTATATTAAATAGAAAAAAAAATAGTCTAAGTATTATATTATTTATATGCAAGTTATTTGTATGCAGTACTATATAGTGTAAGAAATCTTGAAAGTAAAAAGTAGTAGGTAAAAAGCTTTTATAAAGTATTATGAGCTTCTACTGTAGTAACGTACGTGTCCTTACCCTCCTCTACCTCCTCTACTTTCTCTACCTCTATTGCAATCTTGTTACTAGCTATAGGCTAGCAATTGCTATTATATACGTTTTAATTAGTATTGTTTTTTAGTACTTGCAGTAATATTTTTAACTTTAATTTTGCTTAGTAGCTTAAGCTTTTCTACTTTAAGCGCCTAGCGCGTAGACCTTATTTACTTACTGTTTTAATTCTTTTAACTACACATAATCCTTTTTTAACTTTTGCCACTAATTAGTAAAGGGCAGCTACTTTTTATTTTTTTAAAAAACCTATTTTAACTACAATAACAACTACTACCTTCAATACTTTTCAAATATATTACTTGTTAATTTTTTATACTTTTTAGAATAAAAAAAATTTACTGCTAAGAGTGTATGTAGAATACTCAAGACTTAACAGTATTATAGTAAAGAATTAATACTTATTACTAAATAATATAGAGCTTTCAAATTTGTAGATTTAGAGTAATATATTGATAGCATTGGACTTTTAAAATAGATACTACTTTATTAATGTTGAAAAATAAAAAAAAAAGAACTTTTTACATATAATATAGATACTGTAAATACATTTTTATATTATTTAGGCTCTTAAATGCTTTTGCCACGTTTTAAAAACTAATTAATAGTATACTGAAAAGTATGATTAAACATCTTTGTTGTAGCATACTTAAGTAATATTTTTATTTACTTTAAGAACTAAGAAGATTATTAAAAATATATTGATATAGTACTAAGGTGCCTTAACTAGTTTAACTTTTAACTTAAGCTAACGAAATGCAAATTTAATAAAAATGAAGTTACCTTTCTTTAATATATAGTAGGAGCACAAGGAATGTATTTAAGTAAAAAAATATTTAGGTTTAAAAAAATAGCTTACACCTAAAATAGTTAAGAATACATAATTTTTTTTTAAGTTGTTAAACTTTAATTAATAATTTTTTAGAAGTTTTTTTAAGATTGCTTTTCTACTAGCTTAACTTACAAGAGAAAACACTCTATTTAAGTAAAGTAAAAATACTAAAAATGCTTTTTAATAACTTAAAAATTTAAGTATAAAACTACTAAACTATTTTTCATTCTAAGTAGGACAACTAGTATATTTTAAAACTAATTCTTTAGATCTTGTACTAGAAAGATGAGCTAGTTGAAAGTATTAAAGTATATAATATTTTATTGCTTGCTAGTTTTACAATTTTTTTAAACTAGAGGGACATTACAACCTTTATTATAAGGAGCTACTAGCTATTATTATATACTTAAAATATTAGAGAGTATACGCTAAAAGCTACTTAAAACTTACAATATTTATAAATTATAAGAACTTAGTTAACTTTACAACTACTAAAGTACTTAACTTATAATAAGTTTAATATTTGAAAAAACTTGAATAATATAAGTTTAAAAATTTATATATACTTGAAAGAAAAAAGAAGAGTAGATGCTATTAGCTAATAATATAATATTATAGAAACTAAGTTAATTACGAATTATATAATTTTTAAGTTTAACTAAAATAGATTGCTAAGACTAGTAAAGTACTAGTCAAATTGCAAAAAGCAATTATTTAATAATATTATAATAACTTTATATATGGTCATTCTAGTATTGCAAGAACTATAAAACTTATTAAGCAAGATTTTAATTGTCTAAATATAAAGAATAAGATTACTTTCTTTATTGCTAAGTGCGCACACTTTTAAAAGAATAGATATAGTACCTACGCACCTTATAAAGAAATATAAGCAATAGAGCTACTTAACACACTATAGTTATATATCTTGAAAAACTTTATTATAGGCTTACTAGTCTTAAGAGACCTTGTCACTAAAGTACTTTATAACGTAATTTTTATAGTAGTTAATTAATTTATAACAGAAGCTAAGTATATAGCCTTAAAGAATAATTTTATAGTAATACAGCTTATACACACTATTAAAAACGAAATTATTAAATACTACAGCATACTAAAGTTTATTATTAGTAATAAAGATAAGCTTTTTACTTTAAATTTTAAACAACATTACTAGCTGCAGTTAGTACAAATTATAAGCTATTTACAGCGTACTACTTATAAACAAATAGATAAACTAAGTAGATAAACTGCATAATAAAAGCCAATCTTAGGATATATATTAGTCATAAATAGAATAATCAGGTATTGTTACTACCTATAGCATAAATAGCGTATAACTATAAACTTATAAAATTTATAAAATAGACTTCCTTCTACGCAAATTATAGAAGACACTTAAATCTCTTTATATATATATTTCTAAGCTAGAAAGTAGAAGTAGCATTTACTACAACTAATAAGCTTAAAATAGTATATAAGCTACTTAAAGTAATATTTAAAGAGGCTTATTGCTAAAGTATTTTGTATATTAACAAGAAGTAAAAAATGTTACTTTAATTATAAAAAGAGAATCAAGTTATTTTGCCTACAAAGAATTTCTGCACTAAGTGACTTAATAAAAAACTTAACAATATTAAGCTTAGACTATTTTTAATTTTATACTAGAAGGAACTAGTTACGTACACACTTAATCTTCTATTCCATTCAAAATTTTACTTAAAATTTTATGTTTAAATATTAGAACTAGTAGACTTAAAAATACTACTTTAGAAATGTTTCTAGTGCAAAATATGGAGAAAAAATTAATTTAAAGTTAAAAATATATTTGTATACTATGCTTAAAACAACAGCAAGAAAGATTAAGTTAAATAGTTAAAATACCTAAATAGCATTAATATATAAGAACCTAATATAAACTTAACAAAATACTAATAAATATTATAAATATACTATATCTAGGCAAGAAATTAAACTAAAAATGTTAGATATATATACTAGCAAGAAATATAACTTATTACAATTATACTGCTACGCTACTATATTACAATAATTAAAATAGTAGGAATAAATTAAAATAATATACTTTATAAACTACTACTACTGTTAAGCATAGCACTACTCCTACTTAGTAAAGCGACTACATTATTTAAGTTACTTAAAGTAAACTACATTATTAGTAAGTATATAGTACTAACAGCTAATATAAAATAATTTTTAGTCTTTGTATTAACGTTCTTAGTTTTTACTTCTTACTTTAATAGAAGGCAAAGCGCTTTCTTTTAAACCCGCTTATTAGCCTACGCTAGTGTTTTCTATTATATAATAAACTTGTAATTAATTCTGATATTTAATTTTCTCTTATATTTACATTTGCTTACTACTCCTTACAAGTTTTATTTAAATAATCCTAAAACATATTAATTTATATTAAGCCCAGGACCTGTGCATTTCAAATATTGTAAAAAAGAATATAGTATATTATAATAAAACTTATTATTAATCAAACACTTATAACAAGTAAAGTTAGAAATAAAAATAGTATTAAGAATTTCTTAGGTAAAACAAATTTAGCGTTTATGAATGTTAGATAAAATAGTAAATTCTAGAGCTAATAATAACACGTAGGGCAATTCTACTTATAAGCTAAGCAACTTACAAAGTTAAGTAATCTAAGAATAAATTCTAAGAAAAGGAATCTAGTATTATAACTTAGCTATAAACCTAAGTTTTATAAAAAACTATTTTAATTAGCTAATAAAGAACTAGACAACTACTTTACAAGAACTACGCAGCTAGTAGTTACGTAACTAATTACTTTGTTACAGACTATTGCTAGGAGGTTACGCACACTACTGCTAGGCGCGGTTATAACTATTACTAGGAGCAATTACAACTACTGCGACTATTGCTTAATATATAGCTTAAGCACTAAACTCTTATAGCTTAGTGTGTTTAACTTTGTATAAGACTCTAGTATTTAATCTAAAAATTATACTTAATTTCTTAACTTTTTATAATATTACATTAATTTACTAATTATGCTATTACAACTCCCTGTCTATTATACTTCCTTATTCTCTAAGAACTAACTCTAAGATTCTCTTAGGATAATTTTTATAATAAGACGTGTAGGCTAAGGCCTGCAGGTATCTAAGTAGGTTTGTTTTCTAATTTATATACATAGAGGGGATTATCCTAATACAAGTAAGGCTCTTAGCTAGTTAATTGGAGGAGGAGGAGAAGGTTATATGTAGAGCTTAGTCGCCTTAATAAGTAATTACACCTAGATTTTAGTGTTTTCTTTAATCTACACTTATATGCTAACTTTAGTTTCTTAAATAAAGGCTATAGTAGCCTTAATACCTAAGTCTATTTAAAAGAAATACGCTTAAGAGATTAGCTCTGTACAGAGTCTTAAAGTATTACTCTACTATTGATATATAGTTAGCACCTAAGAAGTATATAGTGTAACAAACACGTTACAACTCTCTTATTCTTACTACTATCTTACTTAGGCCTAATTTTACTAGTATTAGACCTACTCTAGTTCAGGCTAGTAAATAGGTTAGAGTTAAGTTGTGGTTAGGTTTTATATAAGCTAACTTAACTACAACTTAACTACAACTACTAGTCTATACAACTACAACTTAACCTAAACTTAAGAATAAGTTTCTTTAACTTATCTGCTACCCTACTCTAGTTCTAGCCTAGGTTGCAGATAAAAAGACAGCTTAAAATTTATAGTTGCTTTGTAGATCCTAGATATTTTTTTATACAAGGTCTTTAAGTGTCTTGTTAAATTAAAGCTTATTTCTAGATTACTACGCACTTTTATATGCCTCTACTATAATTTTTTTTACTAATACTAATCTGCAAGTCTTGCCTGTGCTGTTACATTATATTAGAAATCTTGTCTTAGCTAGTAATAGTATTTAAAATACCATTAAAGCTGTTTATTTAGACTAGACCTACGTCTAAGCCTTTCTAGAAATAAACTAAAAGCTTTATCCTATTATATTTTATAACACCTTTAGTATAATCTTCTTAATCTTTTACTAACTAAAGGCTTTGAGTTTAAAACTTTTAACTTTATTAATCAGTAGGCTAGCAAATAGGTTAGAGTAACCTATACTTAAGTTAAAGTAAAGTTAAGGTTGTATTAACTAGGTAGTAAAGTTAAGTTAGGGTTGCATTAACTAGGTAGTGAGGTTAAGTTGTAGTTGTATTAACTAGGTAGTAGGATTAAGTTGGGGTCGCACAGACGTCTAGTTATAGTTAAGTTAAGGTAGTTAAAGCTTATAGTAGATTATATTATAAGTTAGGTTATAGTTAGGCTAGAGTTAAGTTACACTATTTATTACTAGTTGTCTTTAAGTTATTTAAAAAAGACCAAAATACACGTAAATGTTATAAAAATAATTTATAATTAGTATAGTTAATTATTATAGCTTATTATTATAGTTGCGCTTAATGCGCTGTTGCTTTTGTAGCTAAGGTAGAAAGTCTTTATTTATAAGCTTACCGTCTTCTACAATTTCTACAATTTCCTCCTCTAGACTAAGTAGACTGTCTCTAGGCGCTAGGAGCTTAAGTACATTGTTAATCTTGTTATATAGTGCTTTAGCGCTGTCTATATTCTGCATAGAGATTCTCTACCTCTTTAGATCTAAAGAAATTGTATTTTCAAAACCTATAATCTGCTGTATAGTTAAAGCTAAAAGTTAATATTTTTATTTACTAATAACATTCTCTGTAGTATTAAAGACGCGCTTAACACTAATGCCAGTAGTTAGAATTTGTTAGAGTATTAACACGCGGATTACCCTGTTAATTAGGTAATCCTAGTAAGCTGTTTACGTAACAGCTCCGCTAGCGTCTATATAAACGGTCTAAATTGTCTTATTTCTTTTTAGTAATTATAAGACACTTTGTTGTAGCACTTATTAATTCACACACTTACTTTTTACTTATGTCATTAAGCAATTGTTCCTTCTTAGCTTTTATAGAATTGCTAATATATTCTTTGTAACTTAAGCTACTTAAGAATATTTAGTTTTGTTCTTTTACTACTATAATAGAATATGAAATAATGTTTTTAGTTTAACGAAAGGAGTCTTAAATTAGATTTTTTTTTCTTAATAAGTAAGGCTATGTTTCTATTCTCTTTTTCTTAGTTTAAATTTTCAACCTAAACTAGAAAAGCTGCTAAAAGGCGATAAAGAATTAAGCCTTTAAAACTATTTACAGCTCATTGTTCTTTTTAAAAAACAAGTTAAAGCTAGTAAATAATGTGCCCTTTTAGCGCTGTAGTATTAATTAACATAGTTTAAAGATTATTAGTAATAAATGTGCTTGTCTTAGAGATCCTATATAGTATTCTAATTAGCTTTTTAGCACTTTTTTATAATAAACAACTTTTATAACTATACTTTATAAACTGTAAGCTTTTAAGTTAGATTTTAAATAGCTACCTAGTTAAATAAAAACTTTTACTTAGATAATGTGTTTACGTAGTACTTGCTTAGTTTTACTCTACCTTTATTTATAGTCGCTTGTAATATTATAGGCTATATTATAGTGCAACTTTCTACATCTTTATTCAAATTGTTAGTTATGAAGTCTAAAAAATTAAATAGATAGTTATATGAAACTAAATATATTAGACTTACAGTTTCTAGTTCTTATATAAGAAGCTTGTAGCGTTCTTAAACTGCTTTAGTTTCTCTATAATTACCTTAAAATAGTGCTACTTAATGAAAAAGAGATAGAGACGCTTAAATTTCTAAAAGTTAATTTCTTTAGTATTGTTGTAAGAAATAACAACAATAGCATAAGTATTTCTTTTTATTATTATCTCTTGTACTAGCTACCTGTTAACATATCTTTAAAGCTTAAGCGTGCGCTTGTATATATTATATATTAAGTTCTATTAAGTTTATAAATTTTAAATAATAAAAAGACGTTCCTTTTGTAGTAAGTGTTCTTAATTAGCAAGAAACTGCTTGTACTGCTGTTATAACGCGTTAATAGTAATGCAAATAGCTTAGATCTAGAAAGTATTAAAACTATAATAACTTTATACAATAAAAGTATAAATACTTTACAAAGTGAGTTTTAAAAGAATATTTTTTATTTAATTTTTTCAACATGCTGCTATTCTAAGACATCCTTAAGCATAACTTCTAGATTATTAACTAGCTAGAGATGTATAATTATATCTTGAACCACTAGGTTAATAATATAAGCTAGGTATAAAATACAGTTTTCTAAGGCGCTCTAGCTAATATTCTTATCTCTTAGTGTTAATTAAATTGTCTAACTAAGTACGGTATTGTTGCTAGTATTTTTAAAAGTAATATCTAAAAGGCAAGATCTAATACTAGTGTCTATAAGTACTTATAGTATCTTTGCAGCTATAGAAACTCTAGTGTGTTGTCTGCGTATTAGTCCAAAATCTAGGAGTTTTTTTTAGAGTTGCTATTTTTGTATAATATAGTACGCCTTAACTATAAAAAAGTAAAAAAATTCGCTATAGACTATATATCTAGTGTAACAAAGATTATAGTTGTAAGGCCTAGGGTGTCAAAAAAAAGCTTTTGCTTTATTAAACTAGTTCTAAAGTATTATTTTCAATTTATAATAAGTAAAAATTGCAGTTTTTGGCCTTGGAAACTAAAAAAGTAAATCAATAATAGCAGCTTAATAGTTGAGAATTTCCAATTACTATTAATTACTACTTGCATAAGCTCTTTTTAAGGGCTTTTAAAGAATATTTTAGTATTATAGTAGATTTACTCCTTTGTTAAAGTTAAGTATATAGGAAGTTAAGCGTGCCTAAACTATTTTATACTAGAGTTACAGTTCTCTTGCAAACAAGCGTATTAATATAGTTAATAAAGTGTTTAGTCTTTATTTTAGTTAGCTCTAGGTGTTGCAGAATTATTCTATAATTAAAATATAATACATAAGGGTAGCTAGTGATAATATATGTAGCTTTTTGAAACTTTAGCTAAACTCTACTAGTGCAGGTAGCAGAGTTCTAGTAGAGAGAATTACTGTCTAGATTTTAAGCCTAGCTAGTTGTACTCTACTACTTATACTAAGTAGATAAAATTTTATCTTCTTTTTCCTTTGACATAACCTCTTAGAATAAATACATTAATAGATATATTTTGTTACTTTTATTTTCTAGAACTACTTAATATCTATATATTTTAAATTTGTAAAGAGTTTGTAAAAGATTATAAACTTACTTAGCTATACTATAGTTTATATTAAGAGTATTTAGTTTAATAATATTATTAAAAGCTTTAATAAATAGTTGTAATTGCTAACATACAGCGTATAGAAATCTACTTTATAACTTTAATACTATATAAGCTGTAGGCCTTTAGTAAATACGTGTATAACTAAAATATAATTATCTTATTTCATACTATATTAGGTCCTTCTTAATTATACTTAATTTATTTTAAGTCTGTTGTAACAAAAGCAATATAGTTGTTTTATTATAAAATGATTTTTATATTATGTAAGTTATAGTAATTAGCTGTTATAAGCGTTAACTAATGCTGATAAATAAGTGCAAAAATACTACTTTAATTAATTTAAAAAGCTTTTCAAGTTAGTGAAATTAGTAAAATCTATATTTATATTTTAATTTTAATCTTTTACTTAAGCTTATAGTTCCTACTACTACTCTTTAGTATTATACTTATTTCTGTATTAATTATAGTACGTATTAATATTTGAATTTCTGTTAACTTCTTCTTTACATTTACTACTATTAGGTCACTTAATATATAGCTTAGTGCTGCGTAAAATAATATTATTGCTAAGTCCTAAGAAGTTATACAATAGCTAAGGCTTAAATAAATTTTACTAGTTAGTAAGTATTTATAATAAAAGAATATGTTAGAAATTACTTCTAATTCATAGTAATAGCAATAGCTAACTCCTTTAAACTTATATTTTTGACTAAGTTCTACTTTTTCCTTTTAGCTTATTTATTTCAAAAGGTATTAGTATAAAGCTTTGCTAATGTATTATTATAAATATAATAAATAGTTTTTTAAAAAATTCTACTAATGCTATAAATCTAAGTATGTATGCAACTTTAGCTACTATTATTTAAAGTTTTTATTGCTGATGCTGCTTTGTCTCAAATTCTAACATTATACTTGAAATTAACTTTATAGTATACATCTTTTTCTTTTTTATAGTTTTAATTAAAAGTTGTTTATAGCTACTTACTTATTTATATGTAAGTATAACTTTATGATATATAACTATGTTAACTTTCTACTCTTTTAGACATTGTATTACTTTTAGTAAAACACTTCTTGTGCTAACTTTATTATTTTTTTTACTTTTTAATACTAGCATTTTTGTATTATTCCTTACCTTCTATTTTTTTTTTCTTGAATTAGTAAGTGTTGGAGATTAAGCTACTTAGCTGTTTCTCCGCAGGATCTAGGTACTCAAAATCACACCTGGAATCTATAATTAACCTACGATCAATTGATTACTAGAAGCTATTACGCTACTAGTACTGCTTATTATTGATCTACAGCAATTACGCAATCCATTACGTAAGATTATATAAGATTGCGTAATATTGCATTATCTACTACGCAAGCTATTGCGTAAGTACTAATCTTTCTAGAATGTTATTTAGCAGTATATATAGACTGTAATTAGGCTTGTAGTTAGAAACTAAGAGAGATCAATCTAGAGAATTACAATATTCAATTGAGCAGTTGTACAATACAATAATAAGACTCAAATCACTCTCTTCCCCTAGTCTCTAGATTAGGCTGCCTCTGAGTCTACTACAAACAAGTAGAAGGCAGAGACCTCTACCTCTGAGTTGATAGTAGAACAAGCAATTATACTTGGAGATTGAATCTACAACAGTAAGTAGCATCGTATTTAGCTGCTTATACGTCTTGTAAGGCCTTTATTTTAAAAAAAGCTAAGCTGCTTAATTTCTTTGCACAATAGCTTAAAAACCAAAGCTTAATAGTTTTTTAAAGAAAACTTTTATATTTAGAAAGCGACCATTCTTTAAACTACTTTCGCCGCGTTACGTAAGTATATTATTTATTTTATCTTTTTTGTATTTATAAAACTTTATCATTAGTAAGCGCTATAATTAATAGCTATATTAAATACTTCTATAAGCTTCTCCTACTTATTGCGTTTGAAACCTAGTAGCAATAAAATTAGAATACGCAGAACTAGGCTTTTAGGACTATTACTTAGCTTTTCTTTAATTATTATTCATTTGAAAAATGTAATAATTAACTGTAATTAGTTAATTTCGTTGTGGTAGTTCTATAGTAAGTAAAGATATAGAAATACTACTATATTACACCTAATATAGCCCGTGTGCCGCGACTAAAGCTAACCAAAAATTTAATTTTTTCTTATTTATACACTCTACCGATTACTACCTACTAACAATACACTCTAGCACGTTGTATTATAACAGCTTTTTATTCCATCTATCTGCGCACCCTATTACTACAAAAATGATTAATAATAAATTTATACGCTTATTATAAATTTTAACAACCGTACAACTACTATAATAGCATAAACTAAGCAAACAGCGTCGGCTTTAACTAGTAGTATAGTGCTTATTAAGAATTCGTAAGCAAAAGCTAGTTAAAAGCTACTTATACTATTTATAAATGCTAGGGCTGATAAAAAAAACGTTAATTCAAGATAGGCAGCGTAAGGCAGACTTCACGCACAGAAAGAAGGCTAGTTAAAAGATAGCTTGTGTTTAGAGTAAAGAATTGCAGACACAGGCCTAGAAGAGGCTAAGTGTGCGAGTAGCTATATAGTAGAGAAAGAGGAGCTAGTGCTAGCATGGTGGGTGCCAAGCCTAGTGCTACGCCTAGCTAGTACTAGTGCTTGCTAAATAGTAAGGCAGGCCTCTATCTCTAGCTACATACTTTGAAGCTAGCTATAAGGTATGTATTAATACGTAGATAGAGGCTATGTCCTTACATGTGACCCTCCTCTAAAAAAAAGGTAGCTAGTCCTCTAGCTACAGTTGCTAGTACAAAGGGAAATAGAAAAAAAATTACAATTTAAAGAAGAAAAAAAAAAGACTTTGTACAAACTACTAAACTTTATAATGATATAAATCTACTTATAGTTTGTATAAGGCTTCGCGTGTCTACACAGTTTCTTATATAAAAAACGCACCTTTAAGTGGTTTTCTACTACTTTAACCCCGCAGCGCGAAATTCAAGGTAAACAGTGTTCCTACAATTTATAAAAAAAGGTATTCTTTAGTTACTAACTCTAAAGAGGTTTGCGATTATAAGTATAACTTATACACTTAGTAATTAACTAACTATAGCGCTTGTTAACAATTGCGGTAAGGTAGGTATTGACAGCGTAAAGTTTAGTAGTTTAGGCGTTTTTTTTAGCAGCCTTTACTATGACGCTTGTAACGTTTTTAAAATTTTATGCTAATTCTTTATTAGCGCTAGCGTATATGTCTTGTTTATTGCCTACGTCTTTAGGGAGAGAGGTCTAATTAGAGATTATAGTAAGATCTAGGTGAGTAGGCTTGTTAGAATGTTTCTAGTAAAAGAGTTTAGCGTTATAATGATTAAAGTAGTTTTTAGCGTTATGCTAAGTAAGCTTTAGAAAATCTATCTATTTAATTTTATAGGCTTAGCGTCCTTTAATCTTATTTATTTCTAGAAAGGCAATATTAATAAATTTATCTACAAGCTATTTTATGGAAGTATTGCTATTACTGTCTATAACTTCTACTAGCACTAGTTAAGCTAGTGCTTAATTAGGTAGGCCCTTAGTAGCCGCTAGCTGTAAAAGTTAAGAATAAAATACTAGAAACATGCTGTTACGAATTATTTCTACAGGCAAGTCTAGTTTGTAGGCGCGTCTCTTATAGATAACTCTTATTACTTAGTAAAGGCTAGCCTAGCAATTTTTAAGCTTTTTTAATTGTTATAAAGGACTATAATTTATTATTAAAATATAAACTTAATCTTTAAGGTTATATAGCAGCACAGCACAACATATCATAGTAGCTTAAGTTACTTACTTTTACTAAGCTTATTAAAGCTGCTCTTTTAGATGCGTAACAAAATTTATATAGAAGTCTATTGTTTCTTTTACCTAGATAACCTAGTTGCAGGCTAGACATAGTAAATTATTATTTATATTCTTATAAGGGTGTATTCTACTGTAGGAGTAATACCTAAAGATAGCAAAAAACAGAGTTATGCCTATGTGAAAGTTAATAGTATTATTAACTAAAAATTAAGTAATATATAGCTACAAAGCCTAGTTATCTTGCGCGTAGTCAATATATTAGCGCAAGTATATTTTTAGTAGATATTTTGCTTATTTTATTCATCAATTTATCTTTAAGTTATAAGTTGTAAACAAGATAAGCTTAATATTTAGCTGCTAGTAAATATTCTTTTAAAATAGGGCGATAAAATTAGTACTATAATTAGATACAATGCTAATAAGTAAGCTATAATACCAAAACACGTTTATGAAACATTTAGAGGCATTTACTACAGTACGTTATAAATTAAGTAAAAATAGCGTTTCTTAGTAAAGTAATTTATAATAATTAAAATATTACAAAACTCTTAACTATTAATTCTAGTAAGAGGAAGATCTTGTATAAAATCTATAGTAAAGTCTAACTACTATTAGTGTAGGAGAGGCAGCAGTCGCAAATAGATATGTTTACTATCTTATAGTAACTTTATCTATTTATATATACTATAGGCGTTGCAGTATTTTGCAATAGACTAATTTACTTTAGGCTAGTACTAGTAATTATATATTAAAAAAAAGCAAATTAAAGTTTTTTATAACCTGTAACATAATAGTTATAATAGAAATTAAGAATCTAGTATTAAAGTTATGCATCTGAATGTATATAAAGTCTAGTCTTATAAATAAACAAGCAACAGCTTAGTCTTGTTTCTATAAAAGTAATATTAGTAGCACTGAAATAGTATTTATGCTTATAAAACTATTTAGATAGCCTAGTCTTGTAAGTATCAATAGCTAAAAAAGCTTTTTTAGCTATCTTACTATAAGCATTGTGCTGGTGCACAGGGTGATACCCTACTGCACACTAAGTTATGGCTCAACTATCTAATCCTGAGATATATAACCTATTCCGTATCTCACGGAAAGGGGACACTATTTATTATTCCTTTACACTACAGCTAAACTCTTGTACTGTACTATAGAATAGGCTTCTTCTTCTACTAATAGTCTTTATACTTAACCTATAATAGAATTATTATCTTACTAACCTTGTTCCTGCATGCTTTAGTTTTTAATAATCTCTTGCCTTTGTAGCAGTATAACTTTATACACTTTAATACTTATATAAATACTAAAGCCTATAAGAACATACTCTGATACTTAGTACATAAAAAACTAGTGCATAATTATTATAAAAATAATATAACAATTTTATAAGAGAATAGAATTTAGAGGAACTTTAAAAAAGCTGGAATTCTTAAGATTACTACTAGATATACTTTTAGAAGGTTAGCATTATCCTCTACTATAGACTACGTTGAGGACTTTGTTACTTAAGTTAGCACTAACAATAGAGAATAGCAATAAACTCTACTAATACAACATTAAAATGCGTTATTAAAAATAAAATTAAAGTCTATTTAGCAAAATAAAAATAGTAAACTATTAAGTAAAATAGAAGTAGTTTTACATATATTTAAACGCTAATCTAAAGTTTACTTAGCAACATCAAAGTAGCAACCTATTTAGTAAATAGAGACAGGCTTATATACATTAATAACAAAAAGCAAAAGTTTTATTAAGCAAAGATTAAAATAAAACTAGAAGCTTACACCTAAATATATTTAAAATGCTAATTTAAAGTTTTTGTCTAGCAAAATAAAAACGTTACTAACATTTAAAATAGCATAGTTATAAATTAGAGCTTACCTAGCAAGAATTAGAGTACTAAAGGGGCAAAAATTGATATAACTACTCTTAATTAAGTACTTACTACAAAAACGTTAAAAACAAATAGCTTGTTTTTTTTTAAAACTAAACTTTGTCTACTATATTAATAACTAACTACTGTTAACTATTTAAACAAGAAACTCCTTATAGTCTTACAATACTATAGATATTAAAAAAAGTTTAAAAATTAAGTCAACAATAAGAAAGCAAAACCCTTCCTTTTGTTAGGCCTACAACTGCTATTCCTAAGTTACTATTAACACTATTAAGCTGAGTTATTAACACTATAGTTATATCTACGCATAATTGAGTATTGTTTATAGTTTAACTAAGACACATTACTTTAGTCTTTACTAAGAAAGATATTACTTAATTCCTAGAAGACTTTAATAAACAGGCTAATAATAAAGGTATCTGTAATGCTATGCAAGTCTCTATTTTACTAGAATATCTTTTAGTAAGAATCAATTACTCTCTTACATCTTAAACCGTTTACTTAGCTATATAAAAAGAGATTAGTTTAAGTTACAAACAAACATAAAAATGTAGTAGAAAAATAAGAATACTACTAATAAAATAAGCAAATGCTTTTACTTTTAAGCTTACATCTATAAATGCGTACAAAACTAGCTAGGGCTAGTAAAGTACTATACTTATTTTCCTTTTGTTGCTAATGCATGTATTAAGAAGAAGCAAATCCTTTTTAAAGAGGAAAGCATTTTCTTCTCTTAAAGTTTACTACGCTAAAACAAAAAGGTAGTTATTTACTACATACTTACTGCCTCTAATAGTACTAATCAGAATACGTATAAACTAGATTTATCTTTTCTTTTCTTAAATCCTACTACAAGAAGATAACTAGCCTAGATAAAATTTATTAGTTAGAATAAGAAGGCGTAAATGCAGAAATGCGCAAGATTATGTTATTTAACTAGCGTACAATATTTACTCTAAAAAAAGTCAAGGAGGCAGCAGTTAAGATTAGCAAAGCACATAAGAAAACAAGTATGCTAGTAGAAGTTAACTTAGAAGTAGAAGACTTTATTAAGTCTTTAAGTAATCTAAAGCTTAGATTATCTACTATTATTATGCTTAAAACTTACTCTACAACTAAGAAACTCTTAAAAAAACCTACTAACTATGTGTACTTTATTACAAAAGTAATTAATGCTAAATTCCTAAGTAAAAAGAATAATAGTTCTTTTGTTACTAATGCTAAAAGGGGGCTACTAAATAAAATAAGTACTAAATACTTAAATACTATAAAGATAAACACTCTTTATTTTTTGTGCAATATTATAGGACACATGCTTAAGAATTATAAGCTATACTACGCCCTAAAGTAGATAGGATAAGTTAGTTTTTACTAGGATACTGCAGCTAAGAAAGGAACTTTCTTCTTTAGGCTACTATATAAACGTCTAGGGGAAATCTTAAGATAGCTACTATTAACTTAAGTCTTATTATAGTTCAAGGCAAAACTTCAAGAATTTTATAACGTTACTAATAACGTACTTAATTAAACTGCTTCTAGAGTAATTATAAAGAAGTTTACAAGTAGAGACTCTTAAATAGAATTAAAGTATATAAGCAAAGCTTTTAGTTTTATTAATATAGTAACTAGTTTAATAGACTAAAGTTACTACAATAATGTTCCCTAGCAGTTCTAACAGTTTTAGAAACAGCTATACAACTCTACTACAAATAAATATGTTAATAGACTTAGTAATATTAATGCTGCTAGTATTATACTAAGAGGCAAATAGAATACTCTATATAACATTTCTAAGTTAAATGCTATTATACACGTAAAAAAAAGAGTCTTTTTCTCTACTAAGATATTAATTGTGTCTAGGATAGAGGGATAAAGAAACAAGAAAGGCTAAGCAAAAATACAAGCACTTAAGGAAGTAACTAAATAATTTAAAGTAATTCTTTAATTTTTAACTTGCAGCCTATAAATATGCAATTGCTATAAGGGAAATGATAGAGTAAAATCCATTTTGTAAGTTAGCTTTATGATATACAATTTTTTTAGTTCTTAGGCTGCTGCAGTTGTTTTAACAAGATAACAATATATTAGCTAAGTTAAAGCACTTATAGCAAGGACGTAAGAAGAAAGCTATAAAATTAATAAATACGTTTTGATAATTTTAAGTCAAGAGAAATAATATAAAGTTAGCTAAACTATATCATAACTACCTTACTTAGATAAAAAGTGCAAAAAGTTACTATATCTAACTTTATAGCATAATACAACATTTAAATTAGCTGCGCAACTTTCTAATTAATAATATTAGCGTTATAGATAGTTGAGAAACGTTTAGTAGTATAACTAGTAGAGAAATAACAAGATTTAGGTGTAATTTAGCGTACCTAAAATCCATTCTAACTACTAATTAGCTAAACTAGCACACAGGATAGGAATACCTTACTAACAAAACTTTACCAATGATATCAATAATTGTAAGCCTGTATCATAATATAATAAATATGTAATAATTAAATACTTAAACTTAATACAAGTTGTATAAGAAGAGTGATGCTTAAATTAATAAGTTAGATAACATACCTACTAAGGAAGTCTATAAAGTTTAACAAAGAAATAAATAAGTCTTTGCTTAAATAAACTTACTAGAATACTAACTTATTGTTAACAGCAACTTCTTAAAGTGCTTAATTAATATAAGAGTATAAATAAATATCTTAAGACTTAGTGCTGCATAAGCATTAAAGATACTATATAAATATCTTAAGACTTAGTGCTGCATAAGCATTAAGAATACTATATAAAATAATAGAACACAGACTAGGATAGCTATCTTTTAGTGTTACTTTAGCTAATAGAACTTATAATCCGTTTGTCAGGACAGCTTTTAATATACTTATACAAATAAGAACAGTTAGTATTAACCCTACTTTCAGGATTTTTGCTAATATTACTAGATTTATAATTCTAGGAGGGCTTTAGTGCGCGTGCGCAAGGATAGCAATATAGTATAATATATTTAGGCGAATTACGTGCTAAGTTCTTTCCAAAAACAGTACTAGAAATGTAGTATTTATTATGATAAATCTATTACTAAAAAACCCTGCGTAAACAATTAGGAATACAGCCTCTACCAGCAATTTAGAAAAAGAAACAGTAGGTAACCTACAAATATATGCAATTACTAATATAATAAATAATAAGCTATAAGCAGCTGTAGTAAAGTATATATAGAAAGCTGCATAGTTAGATCCTACAGCTAGATTCAGCAATTTTAACATGCTATACATAAATAATAATAAGTTTTAATTAAATAGTCCAAATAAACTAAGTATTTATATATATAGTTAGGCAATTAAAAGACTTTGTAGAAAACTATAGTTTTAGCAAATTTTTAATTATATGTAAGCTTAACTAGCAATAATTGCAAGAAAGAGTGCTTAACAACTTCTAACAACGCTAAAATCTCTATACTATATACAAAACTATAGACAGAAAAGTTTAACTTATTCATATTCTTTAGCAAGAGATACTAATAGAATTTAGACAAGAAAACTTGAAGAAAAAGGCTAAAGAATAACAGCTCCATTAAAGAAGCATCTGTAGTTCCAATACTAGACTATATAATTATTTATTTAAACTAAGATATGCTGCTTGTCTGCAAAGGACAAGAAATACTAAGAAGCAAATTAATAAATTATATGTAGGAGATTATCTCTAGCCTATAAGTAAAGAAATGTTTATATGGATACTCTATAATAGAGAAAGATCTCTCTTATAGTAATTTAAGAAATTAGAAAGAATTTATCTTAATATATGCCTATTATATAAGATACAAACAATACTACATAAAGCTTAGTCAGTGTAAGGCTTAATAGTTTTAAAGTTATTACAATTATAGATAGTAAATATAGTGAATATCTGCCTAAATTAAGGAATATAGGAACAATATAATAGTTAGTATTGCAACTTATAGCACTTTGTTCTAAAAAAGGATAAAGGCGTTTAATAGATTAGCGACACGCAAAAAATAAATGCAGTTACTATATAAAATATAAACTTACTACTAATAGTAGATAATTTGTCTAAGAAATTTGCAGGATGTTAAATTATTTTACTTATAGACTTATTTTCAAGATATAACTAGATTACACTACATCTAGAAAGTAGAGGTATAACAGCATTCTAAACGCCTATAGGACTTATAAGATTATACACAATAGTTATAGGCGCTACTAACTCTATAGTAGCATTTTAATAGGTAATAATAAAGATCCTAAGAGACTACTAGCTTAATACTATGCCTTTTATTCATAACATTACATGCGGAGGTCCTAAGACTAACTATAGTAAAGAAGAATTAATGCTAAAGGTATAACGATATATTCTTAAGTATATTATACATCTAGACAGGGTGCTAGCTAATATTAAACAAGCTAAAGGCACTGTTTTAGGAAAGAAGTGTTACTTTCTTATAGAAAGACTTAAAGTATTTGGCTATAAAGTTAGCTTTTTAAGTTGCTATTCTAACTTAAAGAAATATAAGATATTTATAAACTAGCTACTATACAAGAATAAAAGAGAAGTGTAATTATTTATAAGTATTTATGTTTATTGTTGTATATAGATAAAGGATTTTACTAAGATTGCTAAACCTCTGTTTATACTCCTATAAGACGACACTTTTTCAAATAGGGAGATGCACAAAACATAGTAATATATATACTAAAAAAGGTAATATGCAATGCGCTAGTACTTATAAATTTAGACTACACTAATTGTAAGGACATAGCCTTTATCTTGCTAGGCGTAGCACTAGGCTTAGCGCCCACCACGCTAGCACTAGCCCCTCTTCTCTACTATATAGCTGCTCGCATACTTAGCCTCTTTTAGGTCTATGTCTACTATTCTCTACTCTAATTATAAGCTTTCTTTTTACTATCCTTTCTTCTGTGCGTAAAGTCTACTTTATATAATAGTAGACTTATAAGCAAAAAGCTTACTGCAAGCTTTTAGCCTAGACAAATATAAGTAGTTTTTACTTATTTTTAGTTATTGTATAGAACTACAGCTTTAGTAGCTAGCTTTTAGCTAAGTCTAGCGCTTATAGATAGTAAGTTGCTACTAAAATTGCTAAATTATTAATGTTTTCAAGAAGCCTTTACTGCTAGCATAAGTAAAATTCAGACCCTATCTATATAGTAAATAGCTAGCTATAAAATAGCTTTTACAACCTAATAGCCTAAAGTATTATAGCTTTTACTATACTTACTTACTTTTTAAATTTTTTTATTTAAAATAAGCCTTGCATTTTCTATAGCACGTTTTTTATTACTATTTTAAAGTTTTTTTACGCATATACTTGGTAAATAAAAAAAAGTATGTTATAGTGATATAATTTTAAAAAAAGTACAGTATGAAAGTAGAACATTTTACCTACTATAAGGTTCTTACGCACTAATAGAGCATATAATTAATTATTTAGGAAAAAGGTATATTATAAAAACTAGAAATTTTAGCTTTTGCTTAAAATAACGTTACTTAACTTATAGTTAAAAAATCTGTGTAAAAAAAAAATATTTCTACTTTATTTTTAAATAAATCAACTATGCTTTATTATTAGTATTTCTTCTTTTAAACTTAACAAAATTAAGATATTGCTAATCTAGATAATAAAGAAAATATTGAAAGCTAACTATTAATACTCTATGTAGCGTAACGCTATTAATTAAAAATAACAAATAGATAAATAATACGCTAAATGTCTCAAGCTACTTCTTAAAACTAAACTTATATTATAAATCTCTAAGCTAATACTAATCTTAACACTGATATAAAAAAACTACTACAAAATACTAAATCTTATTTAAGCATGCCATTTAGCTAACTTTCATATTATATTGATATAAAAACTAACAAAGTTACTGTTGTCTACTTTCCTAGAAAGATATCTAGAAAAACAACGTTTAATATAACTTTAGAACTTCTTTCTCCCTGCTAGGCAGCTACTATAGACAAGAACAACATATCTTCAGCTATATTAAATAGACTAAATTTCAATATGTTTCTCTTTATGCTATGCATCTTTAAACGCATAGATAAACTAGTTATAAGCACTACTAACTTTCTTTACTAAACTACTTCTAACTATAATACTAACTAACTTTTTTAAACCTTTTTATAACAAACTTACTAGTATAGTAGCTAGATCTTACCTTACTATATTTACTATAGTAAGAGACAAGCTAAACGTATTAAAAAAAGCTTAAGTTTAATATAAGTACTTTATAAATAAGCAACTTGCACAAAACAAAGTAGTAGATAATAAAGAAATTTAAAAGAACTAGTTTTTAGCAATTTGTATTTAACCTATAGACGTCTAAAACCTGTTATATATAACTTAACGCAACGCACTGCTGAACGTTAAACAAACCTAATAACTTACATATTCTACTTTTATACTTTATAGTCTCTACGTTTATAGATCAAGTTACTATAAATAAACATATTAATATGTTAGATTATACTCACTGTTAATTGTAAGCACACCTAAAGAATATTAGTTACTAGTTATACTACTTTTTATAACCTACAACTTATAATAAATCGTTAATTATAGTTAAAGGTAATATAGTTTTTATCTTATATAAGCTTTTGGCTTCAGCCTTTTAAGACAACCTTTTAATGTGACCACACATTTTGTAGACACTTTTTTAGTAAAAAAGGATTTATTGCTAACAACAGGTATCTGGGCTTATGCCCCCTTGTTTAGCATTGCCGGCACGTAATTAGTGTGTCGCTCTAGCATGTTCAGACGGAAACGAAGATGCGCGATATCCCTCCAACTAACTGTCTTAACTAATAACTATTTACTGATGACTGCAACTTCTGTCGTCTCTGTTGCTATCCTAGCGGTGTTGCAGTCGCGGCGTTTCTGGCGCCTATACTTAGATGTAAACATATAACAACAGCGTTACTATCTAAGCACAGCTCTCTTATCCCTAGAGGCAACTAATAAAATCCTCCTGCTTGTTAGTTTGTCCTAGCTGCTTAATAGCTGTTTTGACACGCTCTTGCTCCTTGTAGAGCTACTGCAAGGTCTCTCTACTAAGGTTGCATTCGCGCAGGAGGAGATTAAATTCGACCTCTGCGTCTACCTAATTACTATAGGAGCTACCGCCGACAGCTCCTTTTTAACTGACTGGGGAGGCCGCTTAATAAAGGTAAACGCGGGCTTTGTAATCTACTACTATAGCTTCTTGTATAGTAACCTAGTAAGGTCTGACTTTACTTAATATAAGCTATTAGTCTTTGTGTTAAATAGAGAGAAGAACAGTCTAAGCATTATATTATTTATATACAAGTTGTTTGTATGCAGTACTGTGTAGTGTAAGAAATTCTAAAAGTAAAAAGCAGCAGGTAGAAAGCTTTTATAAAGTATTGTTAGCTCTTACTGTAGTAACGTACGTATTCTTACCCTCCTCTACCTCTTTTACCGACTAATTAGTAGAGGGCAGCTGCTTTTTACTTTTTTAGAAAACCTATTTTAACTATAACAACAACCACCACCTTTAATACCTTAAGAATAAATAAATATAAGCTTTAAAAACTTAAGCGTATACTTAATTTAATGCTATAATTTAAAAATGCTAACAATTATAACACTACAAAGCTACATACTTAAAAAAAAAACATAAAAGCATTTTATAAAATTCTTTTTTTTGCTACTAGCGTGCTAAAAGCAAATATTTTTAACACTTAGCTTAGCGTGTTTAGTTTGTTTTTACTTATACTTCTGAAGCTACTAAAAACGCATTGTCTAGAGGAAATACTATCTTTAGTTACTAATATAATATAAAGATAGAATACTTTATAGTAATTTTTAAAATTAAAAGTAATCTAAATTCTTATACTATATATAAAGCAACTACAAACACGCTAGTATACTTTTATATCCTAAAAAACGTGAGGTCTAACTAAAAAGCTTAAGTATACTTTAAAGCTAAGTTTTGCCTTATTGCTAATAAGTTTAAATTTCTATAGTTTTTACGGAGCATTAAGCTTATATAAAAGCTTCTTAAACAGTATACAGCTAGCTTAGAAATTTTAAATTATTCTTTATAGAACGCAATTGTATTATCTAAACTCCTGCTTAATATGTTATAATATATCAATAACTACAACGCCACTTAGCTAGACAGTTATTTAGCTTAACAAGCTTAACGCAACTATAATAGACTTAACAATAGTGTAAATATTAACTTTTTAGTAAATGCTAAGTCGAAGGATGTGATAATACCTTACACTATAGGCCGCCTTATGCAGAGTAAGATATTAGTTAAAAGCCTTAATTTCTTAAGCCTTTATTTAATAACATAAACTGTTTTTATTGCATAAAACTTAGATATATTACTTAAGACCGCTTTAAGAAGCTAGCTTTTTCTAAAGCAAGAACTATTAATTAACATTACGTTTATATATATGTAGAAGATAAATTTTACTTAAAACCTAAGTAGAAATACTAGGTAAAAAAGTTCTCTAACTGTAATAAATTAGAAAACCAGAAATTCTAAAGAATAAGCTCACTTTTAGAGAAAACTAATAGCTATAGCAAGAATACTAAGCTGTTTCCTTTATAAGTATAATAAATCTAACTCTAATTTTTTGCTCTAAAGAGTTTAAAATTAAAAAAAAAAAAATTTATATAGAAAAGACCTTGTAAAATTTTCTTTTTAAATATATGTTAGTTTTAACTACATAGTTCTACATAGCTGTAAAACACTAGGTAATAATAGCGCAAATAGCAACTTTATACTATAACAGTTTTTCAATTAAAATTATGCTTTTCAACTAATTTTACTTATTAAACTGATTTTTTGCAAAGGCTAAAATAGAGAAGCTATAGAGCTAATAACTTACTATGTAAAGTTTCTCTTTAAAAAAAATACTTATATTAAAAAAAAAATAGCCTACGTAGTAAAGACTTACGCAGATTTTAATTGTAGACTTTGTATTTAAGTAGCGTAAACTCTACTAGCTTAAGCTAAATTACTATAAAGGCATAATTAAGTTCTTTAATTAGTAATATTGAGAGAATAATTACCTTAAAAACACTATGCTAAAGGAAGTTTGTAGCAGGCGTGAATAAATAAAAATTAAACTTTCTAAATACATTTATACTAATAATTAAAGTTTATGAGCGTAGACTCCGGCTAACTTCTACTTAAGTAGTACTACTAGACAGAATTCTAAACTAAAGCCTATAGACATAGGCGTCCTAAGTAAGAAATATACACTTTCTTATTATAATTTTTAAATAAGGCAAGTTTCTCCTAATAAGGTTAAAAAGAAACTGCCAACTTCTCTACTTAAGCCTACTAACCAACTATTAGTTAAAATTAAAATACTTTTTCTTTGCGCTATTTATATGTACGCAAGAAAAAAAAATTTTACTTTTGCCTCATTATTTTACATAGCGAATAACTTACTTAGTTTCAATAAGCAGCTATAAATAAAGGCTTTATAGAATTTGTAAATAAACTTAAAAAAATTACTTTATAAATTTTGGTTATACTTAATTATATAAAGAATATGATAATTATATTCTAGTATTTAATAAAAATGCAGAGTTTAAATTGCTAGACTATTTAACATAAAACTATAAAAATCAACTAACTTTAAGTGTAAGAATTTTGAATCATTGTTTTAAACTATTTTTAAGCTAATAAGAAAAGGCTATTACTAATTATATTTATAAAATAGAAAAATGCAGATTTCATGAAAAATACAACATACTAGTGCAAAACTTACTCTTAATTATAGCTAAGCTAAATAAAAGTATGCACATCTGCATAAACTTTTATAACTTTAATAAAGTTTTAAAAAAAAATTGCTATTCAATTTATTTTTTTGCAAAACGTTAGCTAAACTTAATAAGGCTACTATTTTTTCTAAGTTAAATATTATATATATATTCTATTAGATTCGTACAAAGCTTAGCTCTAAATAGCTTTCTACATTTACTACTTAGCATAGTACCTATAAGTATAAAGTTATACTATTTAAATTATATAGTACTTTAGCGTTTTTCTTGCGTGCTATTAATAGCGTACTTTTTAAATACTTTAATTAGTTCTATACTATATATGTAAAGAACATTCTAGTTTTCTTAAAAATAGAACAAGAACATGTTAAGTAAGTTAAGCCAGTTTTAGCTTAGCTAAAAGCCAAAAGATTTTACGTGAACTTGAAAAAATATAAATTCTATTAAACTAGAGTTCAATGTTTAAGCATAATCATTACTAATAAGGGTATTAAAATAAACTTAGCTAAGATTTTTATAATTTGTCAATAAAAAATATCTTATTATGCAAAAGAACTACTAACTTTATTAAGCTATATAAAATGACATTAATAATCTATTAAAAGTTACTTATTTAAAATCCTTTTTCTTATAAAATACATGAAGGCTAAAGTTCTTTTTAATAAAAAACTTAGTAAAAACAGACGTACTATTTGTAAAAACTTATAATAAAATAACAAATGCTAGAAAACTTTTAATATACTTAAAGTTGCTCATAATATAAGCTTTATACTAATATACTTTAACCTTACTAAACTAATTTATATCTTTTTAAACGCCTTAGCCTAGGCTACTAGTAGTGTTATAACATAACTTACTATGTAAAACATTTTTTAGCTAATTATAATTTTGTTTTTAAAAAGTACTCTGCTGTAGAATGCAGCTATAATATTTATGATTTAGAACTTATAAGAATTATCTAAGTATTAAAAAAATAAAAACTTAAACTTATAAAATTCAAGCAATTTATTTATGCTGTCTTAAACTACAAAAACTAATATATATATATACTAAACAAGACGCTTACTAGATGTTAAGCATAATAGTAACTTTTTTATTTTAGTTTAACTTGAAAATTATTTATAGCTTTAGAACTAATAATAGCAAAGCATATGCCCTTAGCTAGAGACTATAAAATATTTCATTAGATTTAGACAATCCTCAATACGCGCTAAATACAGTGAGTCTAGGTCTAAAAGTATTATTTCTTAGTATAAAACCTACTATTATAATAGCTTTATAAGCTTTTACTATAGCTAGTAGAAATATAGACGCTATTATACTAAAGAAATAATATATACTAAAGACTATGTTTGCTTACAACAACAACGCTAACTTTAAAAAATTACCTTTACTAGAAGGCAACGCTAATTTAACTTTGTCTGCTTATAAATAAGACCCTTAACTTATAGAAGAGCTACTAGACAAAGCTTACGCTAATAATAAAATAGCTAAAAGGCTTTCTTAGTAATTAACTTTTATAAGACTAGGCTATCTAAATAGTTTTATAAGCATAGATATTGTTTTAGTGCTGTAGATATTACTTTTATAAAAATAGAACTAAGATATTACTTATGTATTAATAAGACTACACTCTATATCTTTGCAGATATATAATTCTAGCGCTAGATTTTAAATTTTTATTATAACTACAAAATTAAAAGTTACAAAAGACTTTAACGTGTTTCATAAGCGAGTCGCCACCCCAAGCGAGTGGCCAACGCGAAATCCCCGCAAAATTTCAAAAGAACAGGTGTCTATTTCTCAACAACAACAAGGTAGAATTCTCTAAAAATTCAAAACAATCGCTGCACTTAAATAAAGAACTAGCTATTAAGATATAAGAACTCTAGCTTCAATATTAAGTGAGATATACTTAGTTTTGTAGTTTTACAGGGGTATAAGTGGTCTATCTCTACAACTACCTTATAGAATTTCTTTAAAATTTCACAGCTTTCTTCTTATATAAGTGCAGCGATTGTACTAGTTTCTTAGAGGATTCTACTTAGTAGTTGTTAAGATATAAACCCCTGTTATTTTGGAATTTTGCGGGGATTTCGCGTTAGCGACTCGCTTGGGGTGGCGACTCGCTTATGAAACACGTTAATTTACTTTTTATTTAATACACAATTATTACTACTGGCTTAAGATAAGTTAGTCTATTATAAAATACTGCAACGCCTATAGTATATGCAAATAGACAAAGTTACTATAGAATAGTAAATATAGCTATCTGCGACTACTGCCTTTTTTATGCTAACAGTAGTTAGACCTTACAATAAATTTTATACAAGACCTTCCCCTTTCTGGAATAAATAGTAAAGAGTTTTATAATATCTTAGTTATCGTAAATTGCTTTACTAAGAAACGCTATTTTTACCTAACTTATAGACGTACTGAAGTAGAAGCCTCTAAATATTTTATAAACATGTTTAAGTAATATAGCTTACTTATTAGCATTTTATCTAATTATAGCACTAATATTATTGCCTTATTTTGAAAGAATATTTGCTAGTAGCTAAATATTAAGCGTATCTAGTCTATAGCCTACTACTTAAAAATAAATTAACAAGCAGAATAAGTAAATTATTTGCTAAAAATATACTTACGCTAATATATTAACTACGCGTAAGAGAACTAGAATTTATAGCTATATATTACTAAATTTTAAGTTAATAATACAATTAACTTTAGTATAGGCATAACTCTATTCTTTGCTAACTTTAAGTATTACTCCTGCAGTAGAATTTAGTTTTATAAAAATATAAATGCTAATATACTACGTTTAACCTGCAACTAGGCTATCTAGGCAAAAGAAATAGTAAACTTATACATAGATTGATTTACGCATCTAAAGAAGCAGCTCTAATAAGCTTAGTAAAAGTAAGTAACTTAAGCTAATATAACACGTTATGCTGTGCTACTATACAACGTTAAAGATTAAGTTTATATTTTAACAATAAACTAAAATACTTTTTAAAAATTAAAAAAGCTTATAAACTACTAGGCTAGCCTTTACTTAGTAATAAGTGTTATTTGTAAAAAACGCGCTTATAAACTAGACTTACCTGTAGAAGTAATTTGTAATAGTACATTTCTAGTATTTTATTTATTACTTTTATAGCTAGTAGCTACTAAGAGCCTACCTAATTAACCACTAGCTTAACTAGTGCTAGTGAAAGTTATAAATAGTAATAGTAAAGCCTACATGGAATAGCTTGTAAAAAATTTATTAATATTGCTTTTTTACAAATAAGTAAGGTTAAAGGACACTAGGCGTATAAAATCAAAGAAACAGATTTTTTAAAACCTACTTAGTACAACACTAAAAACTACCTTAATTATTATAATGCTAAACTCTTTTACTAAAAATATCTTAATAAGATTACTCTCCTAGATCTTGCTATAACCTTTAATTAGACCTCTCTTCTTAAGGACGCAGGCAATAGACAAGATAAATACGCTAGCGCTAATAAAAAATTAGCGTAAAAGCTTAAAAAACTTATACACGCAATAGCAAAGGCTACTAAAAAGAATACTTGATATCCTAAACTTTACGGCAATTAATGCCTACCTTACTATAATTGTTAACAAACGCTATAGTTAGTTAGTTACTAAGTGTATAAGTTATACTCTTAATAGTAAACCTTCTTAAAGTTAGTAATTAAAGATTACTTTTTTTATATAGTATAGAAACACTGTTTGCCTTAAATTTCGCGCTGCAGGGTTAGAGTAGCAGAAAACAGCTTAGAGATGTGCTTTTTATATAGGAAAACCTGGAGACACGCGTAGCCTTATACAAATTATACCTGTCTTCAAAATATTACAAAGTTTAGTAGTTTACGTAAAACATTTTTTTTTCTTTAAATTGTAATTTCCTTTACCGTATAGCTAGCTTTAAAGTATGTAGCTAGGGATAAAGGCCTGCCTTACTACTTGGCAAGCACTAGTACTAGCTAGGCGTAGCACTAGGCTTAGCGCCTACTACGCTAGCACTAGCCCCTCTTGTCTACTATATAGCTGCTCGCATACTTAGCCTCTTCTAGGTCTGTGTCTGCTATTCTCTACTCCAAATACAAGCTATCTTTCAACTAGCCTTTCTTCTGTGCGTGAAGTCTGCCTTACACTAATACTAAGAACTGCAAAATATTTCTTATAACTAATACTAGTTAAGACAGTGTAGGGGCTTACATAGAGCAACTTAAGAAAAACAATAATTAATACTTAGTATAGTTTAAGAGCACGCTATAGTTAGCTTAAGAAAGACAATAGCACTTTACTAAGTTAGAATACAAAGCTATACTGTAGGCCCTTAAGAAGTTTTGTACCTATCTCTCTATTATTTACTTTACTATAGAGACTAAAGCTACAACTTTTATTACTTAACTAAATTGTTTATTAACTAACAATCTAGGATAAGTTATAAATAGATAGATATTAACTATCTTCCTGTAGAATTTGAATATTAAGTATATACTAGGAAACTAGGGTGTTGTTGCAGATGTATTATCTAAGTATATAAAAGCTAATAATTAGAAGCTTTCTCTTAAACCTAAGAAGACCTAGAGGAGTTTATTAACTATATAATTAGGAATATAAATGCACTAGTACTAGCAGGACAAGCTAAGATAGTTTACTAGGAGTTATCTAAGGAATGAAAGTAATTCGCTTAGTTTTTAGTTAATTTTAAAACTCTAAGAGAAATAAAACTATAAGAACTATAAGCGTAGAAGAAGCGAGCATTAAACTTCTTTATACGAGATAGGATACTCTTTAAGAAGACGTTTAGGAATATTGCAATCTAACAAGTTGTAGATAATATAAATTTGAAAATAGCTGTATTATAGAACCTGCACACCTGAATTAGATACTAAAGAGTTAATGCAGTTTACTTTATACTTGCGCAGTAATACTAGTAGAAAGAAATGTATAAGCAAGTACAAAGGAAACTAGCAACTTGCCTAGACTATTAACTACAATCTTCTAAGAGGAAGGTTAATATACTTACTAACACCTATAGTTTTGCTATTTAAAAAATATTGCTATTAATGTAGTATATATGCTTTAGTATTTTAAGAAAAAGTTTCTTGTAATTGTAAAAGACTACTTTAGCAGCTAGCTAGAAGTAAAAGCGCTGTTAAACAACTAGTCTAAGACAATTGCAAAATTTATATATAAGCACATTATATATAAATAGAGCATAACACGCACACTTATAGTTAATAAGGGACTCAACTTTACTAAAGTAGTTTTATATTTATAAAAAATATACAAAATTAACTAAATTTAATTACTTAGATATGATTTTTAGGCTATAAAAAAATTGAAAGAAAGATACAAACCAATTGTAAATGCTATAGTAAAGCTACTAGGACTTTTAGTTAAGAACTTACTAACAATCTTTCTTGTAGACAGGATCTCTATATAAAAATACATAAGTTACTTGCTGTATTGACTAGTTATAAGGTAGAACTTAATGCTTTCTATTAACCTTACACTACTTACATAACAAATGCTTCTATTTAAAGAAGTATAAGACTGTGCATAATTACTTGCTATACAAGTAATATAGCTAGATATAAGAAATTAGTTTACTAAAAATGCTGTTGCTTGTACTAATTATATAAGAGCTGCTGATAAGGAATACTAGAATAATACTAAGGAGAAACAACATAAGGATATAAAGCTAAGAAACCTAGTTCTTCTTTAGAACTTAGTTGAAGAAATTCATATATCTTAAAACTACAAGCTAGATATAAGGTAGCTAGGACTCTATTGTATTTATAACGCTAAACTTAATAAAAGGACCTACAGCCTTAAAGACCTTAATAGCACACGTCTTCTACACACAACACTTAGTTAGCAATTAAAGCCTTTTTAGTAATAACACGTGCTAGATATTATAGAGAAGGATTAAAAAAACATAAAGTTATAGAATTCTAAGTATTAGAAACAAACTAGTCTAATAGTAAATGTTTTTATTTCTTTAGACTTGCCAAAGCTGCTTACTAAGTTATTACTATCTCTACCTCTTACAACTAGAGATAATTTTTATCCTTAAGTTGCTATTACTAAGCGTTTTATAAATGAAAAGTGTTGTGTATATATATAAGACTTTAAAAGCTTAAACTCAAATTCTACTACTACTACAACTAGCAACTAAAAGGCTACTAAACAGCCCATTATCTTAGGAAGGGGAGGAGATACTATATTATTAGTGTCTACTTTTACCTTTAGCTACTTATTTACAAATCTCTTATGTTAAATGCAGAGATTAGTTATTTAGCCTATAAATTCTAGGTGTGCAGTAAGCACCTAGATTATATAGTTCCTTTATACCTTAATATGCAACGCTGCGTTTATGTTATAATAAACGCTTTTTTATAAACTTTTTTAGTAATTAAACGTAATTTAAACATTCTTGTGCGTCTTAAGCCAGTTCCTTTAAAGATAAATTGCCTATTAAGCAAACTATTGCTTTCTTTCTTCTAGCCTTAGCTAGTTTTCTGTAAGGGGTGGCTTTAGGCAATAGTACTTGCTTTACACTACAGAAGATAGTGAGAGATGATTTTAAGCAATAATACCTGCTAGTATTCTTAAGGGCGAGGAGCCCCTTATAAACACAATTGCAAGTGGGCGAGCTAACAAATAAGCAAGCTCAGCAGACCTAGCCAACACGCAACTATCTGTAACAGAGCCTCCCCCTCTAGTCTAGCGTCCTAACAGCCTTAAATTAACTCTCTAGACTGTACAAGAAAAGTTTAGTAAGAAGCACGTCTTACTTGCGGCTTAGGTGCTTTTAAGACGCGTGTTACCTGTAGTTTAGGCGCATAACAAGCTCTAGGCTTAAGTCTTTATAGTATTATTGTAGTAACTTTTAAATTTGTTATTTATTTCTTAAAATTACTTAGAAGTAAAAGTAAGAGTGTATAATTATTGTAAGTAGTTTATACAAAGTCATATTTATTGTAGTAATAAAGAAATTTTCTAGTATATTCTTTATAATCTTTATCTTGCTTAATACACTTAACACGTAACTCTAACGCACTTACTATATAACTAAATAATAAGCTCTAATTTTTATTATAGTTTACTATCTAAATTTTAAGTACATAAAAAAGTCTTACTTACAAGATGCTTACTTATATAGGTTTAGTATACTTAAAAAAGCTACTAATCTTATAACATTGTATGCAACGTGCTTACGCTGCGCATAGAATATTACTAAATAAATTTTTTTTTACAAAAAGACTAAGTATTATTATTATAACTATTATGCTAAGGGCAACTATAGTAGTTGTACTAAAGTAAGTTTTTTTATTTTTTTTTAACTATACTTTAGGTAATCTAAACAAGTTCTTAAGGCGCTTATAAAGCCTTTAAATTATTTATACTAACTTTATGCTTATTTTGATATTATAGTTACTAATACTAATATTTTAAAGACTAACTTTACTATTATTGCTGCTAGCGTTAAGCTTGCGTAATGCTAGCGCTAATTTAACTTTAATTTTAACTGCTACTGCGTTGCTGCGCACACTAGTACTTCTTTAAAAGTTCTTACTTAGGTGCTAGCAACTTTGCCTTACTACTTAAGCTTATTTTTAGTAAAGTAGCGCTACATAGCAGCTGCTTTAGAATTAATTACTAGGTATGCAGCTAGATTTACTAGTCCTGCTAGTGCTAATAAGAATAATAATAAGAGCTTAGGCAATAATAACGTGCTACTTCTTAGGCACAGTCTAGGCGTAGATAGCGCGCATAACAGTAGTGCTAGAAGTAGTAGTAATAATATAAGTAGTAATAATAAAATTTGTGCTATTAGTATAGAAATTTCTAATAATAAGTAAAAGATAATTATTTTTATACTTATAGTTTTGTTTGCTTAGATACCTAAATTGCGCCTTAGGGGCACAACAACAATATTTAGTATGCTCTTTTAATGCGCTTAGGACGTAATAATTTTTATTTATACTTATATTTCTTTATTAGTTCTTCTATATATTTAATCTGCAATATTTGAGTCTAAGTATTTTATAATTTGTTATAACTATTCTATTTCAGCTAATACTTTAGCTAGCTATTTTTAATTTATTTTCTTAATATTTTTTTAACTTCTTAAATCTCTTTACCTTTAGAGCTAATTTCTAGTGCCTAAGTATTGTTTTCTTAACTACTGCGCAATTCTTATTATTCTAGTAAAGTAACGTAGAAAACATTATAATATAATAGTAAGGTAAGAGTTATAAATAGTATGCTTATGTTTTAACTGCTTCTTACACTCTAAATAGTTCTATAAACTTGCTAGAAAGCTTCTTGCTAGGTTAGTAGGATAGGTTAATATTCTTTATATTAAGGCAAACTAAGTCTTTTTAGTAAAAGATTTTTAGTTTATATTTTTAATTATAGTATTAACGTTAAGATTTTTATGCTACTAAAAAGTGTTTTTTTAGTATTTTATATGCGTTGTGCATGCGCTACACTTTGTTTATAGCATTTAGTACTTTCTCTTCTAGCCTGCTGTCCTTAAAAAGTATTATAAGTAATAGGTGCTTGCTGTATACTGCGTAAAAAAGTGTTATTTTAATGAAATTATAAATAGAGTTGTTGTATGCAAATTATGCAGTTAGTAAGAGTAATACCTAAGTATCTTATTATTTTAAGGCGAAAGTCTTTAGCTATTACTTTATTATTTAATTTTAGCGTTTAGTTTGCTTATTTATTTGTAGGTAAAAGGCTGTGCTTAGCCTGCGCTTTACTTGTAGCTAGTAGTATATATTTTTTTAAAATGCTAAGGTAAAGATTAAACTATAGTTAGATATAATGCTTTTCTAGATTTTGTACTTTAAAATAATATGTTTAAAGTAAAATTTTATAAACTATTTTATATTTTACGTTTTTAATGTAGGTATGTAAGTTGCTGTTTTTAAAAAGTAATTAATAATTACGAAATTTATATTAAACACGCAGCTTAAACTGTTCTTTGCTAGTAGTAGCCTTCTAACAAAATTAAGGCTTACTTTTTTAAAAATTTTATTAAAAATAAGTAATAGTAATAACTAACTATATTTACTATATCTTAAAGCCTTGCTTTTTTAGTATACTATGTAGGTCTTTATATAATCTCAAATATTATAGCTTAGCTCTAGCTAGTAATATAGCCTACTAATAAGCTTGAATGTTTTATATGCGCTAAAGTAACCTGCTATATGCGTGTTATAATTCTGTAATAAAATTTCTTGCCTAATAGCTTGTTTTAGTAGAATATTAATTCTACCTTTATATTTTAGAACTTTTTTATTATTAACGCAATATACTTATGTGTTACTACTATTTTAAGTGCGTGTTGCTTACGTAAAGTTTACAACCTACTATAAAGTAAAAGTGTCTTTTTATTATAACTAGTGTAGTTTATTTATTAGAGCATTTAACTCTACTATTATAGGTTTACTACTAACTAATACTTTAGCTAGAAAGCGTAGTACGCATAGTGTACACTTTATAGTACTAGCAGTTTAGATACTTTCTATTCTGCAAATATTAGCCTATATGCGTTTTATATACGCCTTCTTAGCTGTGCTAGGTTGTAAAACTTTTTATTTTACTATGCTTTACTTTTGCTAGAAGTTTGTTCTCTAGTGTAGGTAATAGTTAAGTTAGTAATAAGTTTTCCTATTTGTAATCTGCTTTTTTATAATAGTCTGTCTACAGAGTTTGTACGCCTTAAGTAGTATTTAACTTTAAAATTAAATGCCCCTAAATATAAAGCTTAGCGTGCTTAATGCTAGTTTAGCTTTTATACAGCGCGTAAAGAGCGTAGGTTGTTATATAATTAATACTTTAATAGTATCTTAAGCACTTTCTAAGTAGTGTTGCTATTTTTTAAAACTCTATATAATAGCTAAAAGTTTAAAGTTGTACACTTTATAGTTTAGCTTAGCGTTTTATAATTTTTATAAGTAAAATGTAATAAGATGCTACTTTTTATACTTGAATAATTAAATAATATGCCTAGTATAGCAAAATTTAAAGCATTTATTTTAATTTAAATTATACGTATATTTCTAAAGTAACGTAGAATAGATGTATATATAAAGTGTTGCTTTAGCTATATAAAGGCAGTATATATATTCTTGTTTTAGTAGAACACCTATTTCTCTTTTAAGATATTTATAAGAGGTGCTATTTCTGCAGCATAGTTTTTACTAAAACGCTAATAAAAGTTTATAAACTTTAGAAAAGATTGTATCTTTTAAATATTAGTAGGTGTAGGTTACTATTTAATAGTAGCAACACGCGCTAGATCTACGCAAATACTGCTCTTTGTAATAATAAATTTTAAGAAATAAACTTTGCTTAAAGCAAATATACACTTTTTAAAATTTATATATAACTTTAATTTTTGTAGAGAGTTAAGTATAGCACGTACAGCACGCTAGTATAGCGCAATATTATTATTATAGGTGTAGATAAAAATATTATATAGATAAACTACGTATATATAATCTAAGTGCCCTCTTAGCGTTTTATTAATATAGGCTTAGAAGCTTACTAAGGCGTTTCTAAGCCTAAAAGGCATAATAAGATATTTAAAATGTCTATATTATGTTCTAAAAGCAGTCTTTTACTTATCTCCTGCCTTAATTTTTAGATAATAGTAGGCGTCTTTAAGATTTAATGTTGTGTAGTAGTATGCGCCTAACAGGCGGTCTAGTATCTTTCTAATTAAAGGGAGCAGGCAATACTTTTTTATTATAATAGCGTTAAGGCCTTAATAATCTACGCAAAGGTAAAGGATTCTATTTTTCTTTAGTATAAACAGTATTAGCGTGCTTATAAGGCTAGTGCTGTAGTAAATTTATTTTTTTATAGTGCTTTTTTAATATATTTGTAGAGCACTTAAAGCTTACAAGAAGAAAAGATGTAAAAAAGCTTATAAAGAAGTTCTTTTTCTTATTAAATAGGAATTGCGTAATCTAAACTTTTTAGTTGTAGTAAGGTTTTAGTAGCATTATTATTAAAAACATTTATATAATTTTATAAAGTATTAGGTATACGCTACACTTACGCTGTAAATATATTTAATACGTAAGCTTTTAGCTTAATACTTGCGCTATTACTTTAGAGTACTTTTAAAAAATAAGTTCCTAGATCTATAAGTCTTGCGACCTTTAAGAATACTTTAGTAGCTACTAAGTTAATATTTACTCTTATATATTCCTAACGCTACATCTATTTTTTGTAGTTAATATAGATACTTTCTTAACTTAAGAAGAGGTTGCTAAGTAGTATTAGTGCGCTCTCTTTATTTACTTTATACACAGTAACTTTTGTAATACGCTCTATACTATTATTATTAGTTAGGCGCAGCTAAAGCTTATACGCTGCGTATATATTCTGCCTTTAAAGTTCCATTTAACTTAAGTAAAGAAGTTCCGCATTTTAAATAAGTTTTAGATCTATTTTTATAGCTGTCTTTTAACTAATAAGGCTAATATGTGCTTGCAGGTTTAATATAACTTAAAGTTCTTTTTTTATTTTAGTTGTTAAATGTGCATAACACATGCGCTGCATTTCTAGTAAAAGATTTATTAGAACGCGCCTTACTAACTCTAGGTTTATAGTAAGGCTTAACTTTCTCTTGTTTATCTTACGTTAACTAATATTTTCTTAAAGTTGCTGCTCTAATACTTGTTTACGTAGTGTTCCTTCTTCTAACATTTAAAGCTTGTATTACTATAGCTATTCTTATACTTTTTAAGTACATCTAGTGTAGCAGCTATAAAAAAGTATTTTTTTCTTTTCTTTGTAAAAGTGTTTTAGAAGAGCTAATGATACGTAATAGGTGCTCTACGAAAACTCTTTTTAAGGGTAGATTTAAGCATAAAAAAAGTTTTCTTTAGCTATAAAAATTCAATAGTAGTTAGTAATAGTGTGTTATAGTTCAAGCCCTAGTTTTATAAATAAGTGCTAGATCTGTTATGCCTTATTATATGTTAAGATTTAATTTTTAAAGATATTAAGATAAGTAATAATAAATCAAATAGTTTAATCTTTCTACTACATAGCGTGCACATGCGTAGTTGCTACTTTAAGGCTATAGTTAATAAAGTCTAAAAGCAAGTTAAGTATATATTGCTTAAAGTAACTCTAAGTTAGAACTTCTCTTTTTGCTTTAAAAAAATACTTAAAGTAAGTATACTAATACTTTTAAGCGTTTACCCTAAAATACTGCATTGCCTAAATTACTTTATTATTATTTTTCTTAAATTTTTATAGTAGTAGCTAAAATATTACTTTATAGAAATAAGTAAACTTATAATATTTATTAAGAGTTTTGCCTTAGTATTTAGCTAGGTTTTTAGGTTTTAGCGTGCGTTGTATATGCATAGTAAGTGTTACTTCAAGTGCGTTTTACGCGCAAGATAATATAGTTAGCACTATTTATATATTAAGAATTTTTATTTATTTTACTTTTTCTAGTTATGCTGCTTTTTCCTTTAACTCTTGTAATTGTTATAGAGATTAAAGTTTATTACAGTATTTCTCTGTAGCTTTAATACATTCTACAAGCATTTTAAGAGCGTTTTAAGTATACTTTCTTGGCGCCTTAGGCGTGGAGGGCCTAGATAGAGTTTAAGGAGGATTAGAGATTTTAAATGCAGCAGGGCTTTAGCTTCTCTAGTTGCCTTAAGTGTTAGATTGCGTTAAGAGACCTATTTCTAGACTATTAGCTTGTAGGAGGAGGTATTATTCTGTAAGAGGTAGCTTTAGGCAATAGTACTTGCTTCACACTACAGAAGGTAGTAAGAGATAATTTTAAGCAATAATACCTGCTAGTATTCTTAAGGGCGAGGAGCCCCTTATAAACACAATTGCAAGTGGGCGAGCTAACAAATAAGCGAGCTTAGCAGACCCAGCTAACACGCAACTATCCGTGACATTTTAAGCCTTGCATATTGCAATTAAACAAGCTAGCTTACTTAATTAACTACAACTAATAACTTTTAAAGTAACAACTTTTTATAGTTTTATAATAGTAAGATATATATATAAAGTAGTAAGCGCTAGCTTAATGCGCTAAGAGCTAGCAACAGAAACTATAACTACTACAGTACTACAAGAGCTGCATAATTTAGTAAAAGCTAAGATATGAGCGTTTTTAGCTAGTAGGCGTAATAGTAATAATAATAAGTAAGAACAAGCGCCTTCTTTAAAAGAAAGTCTCCTTAGACTAAGAAACTAGAAACAAGCTAGAAGGCAATATTAACTTAATAACTTCTTTAGCTACCTTATAATTACGCACCTAGAAGTATACTACTATAATTAAGTTTTTGCCTGTCTTTTACAGATTAGCCTGTAACTACTAGTTTTCTTAATATTAAAACAATTAGCTATTCTTCTATTGTAGGCAGGACGCTACCTAAGCCGTAAGTACAAAGAACCTAGCGTATAGACTTTTTATAATACAGATAACGTTGTACTACGACGTACTAAGCTTAGCAATTTTAGATTGTTAGCAGCACTACAAAAACTAAAATAAGGCCTACTATACTAGTAAGATAAAGATAAGCAAGAGCTACTAATAATAATTTATTGTTAGTGCTATACTATATACGGCATAACACGTTTTACAGCTTGTAGCGCTATTACTAGCTTTAACTTTAAGCTTAGTGTTGCGCGAAACTAGCTTAAGAAATATATTATCTTACACAGTAACTAGTAGAGGTCTACTATTGCAGGTTCTTTTACTAGAAGGAGTAGCGCTAGTTAGCTGAGCTAAATTGCTATAAGTATACAGTATTAACTTCTAAGCCTAAAAGCTTTATTAACTTAACGCTAGCAAACTTTTTAAAAATAAAAAGCTTTACAAGCTCTAGCTTCTACTGTTAGTAGAAGAAGATATAGAGGGCATGCGAAACCTATTACTTAGGGCTAAATAATAAAAACTTGCTATTATTTTATTTTTCTTAATACTAGACCTTTAGCACTTTGCAAATAGCAATAGTGTTAGCGCTAACTTTTTAGCTTTTCAAATGTTTTAATAAGAGTAACTGCTGTAATTAGTATAATATCAATAACGCTTTCTAGGATAAGTATAACTTTCTTAGTCTAATTGTTTTTCTTTTACTAAAACAGATAACTTACAAAACTTTAAGTAATAATTACTTATATATAACTAGCTACTAATGGCTTACTTGTTAATACTTGTTTACTAGCAACAGATATTGCTAATTCTAGCACTTATAGCATTGCTTATATGAAGAAGATTACTAATTGTGGGAGAATATATATACCTTCTAGCCGGAGCGCGATTTATCGATCGGTCGGTATTTTGTTTCCGACACTAATTAATGTATTAGTATACTTACTAAACCTAACTGTCTACTAGAATGATTATGTTATAAAAAACTTATAGAACTTTTAACTAAAAATAATTTGCGCTAGGCTACAGACACTTTGCTATTAGAAATTTAGGGCAAGGCAAAATTAACTAAAGAATTCTTTAGCTTACTACGTCTAAAGACTATGCACGCCGCTTTAAAACACTTAATTTTTAGCATTTTTTTTTAAGATTGCTAATTAGATTACTAAAAAGCTTCTTATAATTGATTAAGAGATTAATACTAGGCTAAAGTAGGCCCTTGCTAATCTTAAGCATTTTTTTTTAGACAGTACTACAGCTAGCAACCTCTAGGCTATCGAACAGCTTAAATTCTCAGAAAAGGGAGAGGATGCTATATTATTAGTGTCTACCTTTATCTTTAGCTACTTATTTACTAATTTCCTATATAAAATTTAGGTACAGGCCGCTTATCCTACAAATTCTAGGTGTGTAGTAAGCATTTAGATGTTATAAGCTATAATACCTTACTACTGTACAAATACTACACCTAATTTTTCGCACTTGCAAAGCAAAAGCTTATAATAGTAACTATTTCTATTACAAAACCTGCTTTTTTTAGCGTGACCTAGACTCTCTTTACTTTTACCTTTACCTGCCCACTAGTAGTATACTGCTACTACATATAAAGTTCAAATACTACTCTACTAACTAACTAACTTTTTTTCTACACTAACTTTACTACTTTTCTACTTAAGTATTAACCCTTAAAGACAACAATTACGGCAAGATCTTCTCTCTTAGTTTAATAGAGGCTAAGAACAATATATATACTACTAACAAACCTATTTAAATAATGTCTTAGCCTTTATTAGACAAGGCTTAAGGTAAGTAGCTATAGTAGTAACTGCTTTAGACACTAGATCTATTAAAAGTCTTTAAAGACCTAGAAGTAAGTATAAAAAAAAAGACTACATTATAAACTACACTTTTAGAGTTATTTAGTATTAAAATAAAGTACTATAGCTTGCAAAATTTAGCAACAGTATTAAAGTTACTAATATATAAACTTTAGTAGATAATATCTTTTTAAACGCTCTACAGCAACAGGGCATTATTATAGATTAATAGTTTAATAGTGCTTTATACTAATTCAATCTCATTTTTAAAGTTGTCCTAGAAGTAGGCGATTCTTATGTTTAACTCCCTAGACTTATATGCAATTATAGTAGTATTAAAAGTTGTTAAAAATACTATTTTGTTATTAGTACAGCATCCTTGTCGGAAGACAGAAGGGCTAAGAAACTAGGCAATATAGTTTTAATAGTAAAAAAGCTAGTAATAAAATTTATTTAAAAATTTGTTAGCATCTACATGCCTTGCATATTACTTAACTACTAAAAATTAATAAATATAGCTTTTGTACTACAACGTATAGATCATGAAAATGCTACTTACTTCTTTAACGTAGTAGCACTATACTATCTTAATGTAAAAAACTAAGGAAAGAAATGCTATATATTACTAGCAGACTAGGCAACTGTTAAGCAACTATATAAAGATATTTGTGTTTTTGCTATATAAAATAGCCCTTACAGCAAAGAACTACTTTTAGATATTAGTAAATAGCAAAAGGAGAACTTATACAAGATTATTACAGCTGTAAAAGTTAGAAAGAATAATATAACCTATAGCCCGCAGAAACTACGCCCTAATACTAAGGCTAAAGATAATAAAGAGAACAGCAACTTTTACTATACTTTTTAGTAAAAGATTTTTAAGTATATAGCTAGATCTAAGAACCTAGAAACTAATTAGCTCTACTTTACACAAAATTATTAAAGACATAAATTACTATAAAGTAATAAAAGTACATGTGTGTCTAATATATAAAGTGCTTATTTTAATAGCTGTAGAACTTTAAAAGACTTTATTTAAAGCTTAATTTATTAATTGCTATAGTAAACTTATAGCATTTAAGACCTGCACTCTAGAATGTTGTAGTCTATTAATTATAACTAAGTAACTAAGGCAATTCTTAGAAATGTTAGCAGGAAGCAAAGCTAATAATTATATAACATTTAAGGCATTTCAACTTGTAAGCATAAAAACTATTATATAACAAAAGTGTAATGCTACTAATATCTAGGCAGGACGTATAAGGGCTAGGACTAGTAACTAACTAGTTTCTGCTTTACTGCCTCTACTAAGCTCTTATACTCTAAAGGCAATACTAGTATACTAATAAGTAGCTACACAACTAGACACTAAGCTTAATAATACTACTTACGTAGATAAAAAGCCTAATATAATAGACTAATAGACTTAAATTTTTAGGGCAGGATGCTACTACATAAATTTTACTCTAGTGTTTTTCAAGCTATTTAAGCCTGCCTACGCAAAGAAGCTAATTGTAAATATTAATTATGTTAAAGTTATTTATTTCTAAGGTGTTCACTAATTAAAACGTGTTTAACAGCAATTGCTAGCCTATAGCTAGCAACAAGATTGCGATAGAGATAGAGGAGAAGGGTAAGGACACATACGTTACTGCAGCAGAAGCCTATAATACTTCCTTATATAAGCTTTCTGCCTACTGCTTCTTACCTTTAGGATTTCTTATACTATACAGTACTGTATACAAACAACTTGCATACAAACAATATAATGCTTAGACTATTTTTCTCCCTCTTTAACACGAAGACTAATAGCTTACATTAAGTAAAGTTAGACCTTACTAAGTTACCATACTAGAAGCTATAGTAGTAGATCACGAAGCCGGCGTTCACTGTCGTTGAGCGGCCACCTCCGTCGGTCGAAAAGGAGCTGGTAGCGATAGTCCCTGTAGTAGTCGAGTTGGTGCAGAGGTCAGAATGTGACTGTGGTTAAGACATCTTCGATGCGTCTGGTGTCATGGATGTTGAGGTCACAACAAGTTAAAGTTATTAAAAAATAGTATCATAGGATAATATAAGATAACTGCATAACTCTAATAACTTATTATATAATTAAGTATACTTTATCTATAAGCGCACTACTGCTAGTGTTATAAGTCTATTTAAGAGGGCTATACTTTCTAATATACTTAATAAGTGTCTACTCTTACTATATATATAACAAAGTTGTTAGTAGAAGTTCTAATTTAATTATATTATTTCTAAGCTTTTTACTAGTAAATATTACTTAACTAAGCAAGATAAGGATCTGCTAAGCTACTAATATTAACTATTTTAACTTAACGTCTACTCTATCTCTACATAGGATAAGATTATTAATACTATAGAGTTTTAACTATAGGTAGAGAAATTCTAACCTATGAGAAGTATTGATACTAACGCCTATACATAGCTGCAACAGCGTAGCAATTTAAAGAATATTATTATAAAAACTTTTAAGATGTATAAGTTCTACTTATAACGCATAAATAGAAAACTAAATTTTAAATAGTTGCACAATATGTACTATTTACTTATTTAATAAGCTATGCGCAGAAACTTAGTATACTAGTAACAATATATAAGACTTTATAAAAAATATACTTTAATTTTTTACTTTTACTACGCTAAGTTTACTATAAAAGGCAATTAAATCTACTTTAAGCATATTAACTTTAACCTTAAGCGTATAATAGTAAAAGGCCTTAGTATAAAGATAATTTAAGGTAGTGTCTTATTTAATAGGAGGACACAAATAACTATATAAAGATACTACTAAAATTCTATAAGTATATACTAGTGTACCTGTAGTAGTGTAAAGATATCAGTATTAAATTATTAAAAAGTCTTATAAAAGAATAGAAAGATAAAACTCACTAGCTGAAAAACACATAAAAAGTAATTCTTAACGCTAAATTTGCAAATTAAATCTACAAGAAAAATTAAGCTTAAATATTATTACTTTTATTACTTTATAAACTTACTAAGTAAACTACTTGCTACTGATATACTGTGCTTTTTTAGTTTACTATAGGTTAAGAAAATATAATAAAGATGCTTGCTATAAAAATTAATAAGAAAATTTATAAGGATTACTGTAACTTTACTACTACTTTCTACACTTCTTTTAGTTATCTTAACAAGTTTATAGGAATTAACTAGCTGTTCTTTATGAATGTGCATATTAAGTATAATTTCTAGATTTAGAAAGCCTTTATAGAATAAGCTAAATAAAATAATTTTCTTATTTACAAGAAGCTAAACAACATGCTATAAAGCGCTACTAAAAAATAGATTAAAAACTACATTAAGAAATAGTATACCTATGTTATATAACAAATTCATAACTTCAAGCTTATAGTATAAGAGTTAAAAAAAATGCCTTTTATACTAATTTTTTTCAAAGTTTCTCTAACAGATTATATTTTTTTAACAATAAAAAAAACCTTTTATATACAACAAAGGACTAAGATAAATAAAATACTAATTTTTTCCAGCTAATTTCCTCTGGCGTCTTTAAGAAAAACTTAGCCTAGAAGCTAATAAGCACAAAGTTTTTTAAAAAAGCAAAAAACTTTTTATTTTTTTTTCATACAGCTTCTTCTGCGTGTTTATTTTAAATTAAGCATAGTAATTTGAACTAATAATTTATTACTCTTAACTTTAACTAAGCAGCTTTATTATAGTTATGTTTAATTAATATTTAAGACCTAAGCTTCTACTACTACTATAACAACTGTACTTATACCTAGACTAAGCTCTCTAACTACTGCTAAAGAACTTTGTTAAAGTGAACGCATAAAAAAGGAAAAGATAGTAATATAGTCGAGATATGCGCTTGTTAGGTGTATAAAGAGAGAACTGCTAAGCTAACAGAATCTAGGTGCTTTTCAAACACTTAGATTCTATAGCTACTGCGAGGATATAAGATCTGCTAATACTAGGCAGCGTTTTAGGTAATTAAATTATGTTTTCTTTACTTATTTCTTTAATTTTTGCTGTTTTTTTTTCCTTTCTTTTTATAAAGTATAAAGCTTAATAGGGCTAAGCTTGCAGGAAGAGGAAGTTTATGCTAGTGTATAGGGTAATACCTTACTGCATACTAAGTTAGGGCTTAACTATCTAATCCTAAGGTATATAACTTAGTCTGTATCTTACAAAAAAAGGATACTATTTATTATTTCTTTACTCTACAGCTAAGCTCCTGTACTGTACTATAGAATGGGCTTCTTCTTCTACTAATAGTCTTTATACTTAACCTATAATAAGATTATTATCTTACCAACGCTGTTCCTGCATGCTCTAGTCCCTAGTGATCTCTTGCCCTTGTAGCAATATGTCTTTATCCACTCTAACACCCGTACAGCATAAGCTTTATCTAGTAGCTTTTTTGTAAGTTAAAAGTCTTATGTATAAGCAAGTAAAGTTAGACTAGTGTTGCCTTCTAGTAAAGGTAATTTTCTAGCATTAGCGTTGTTGTCGTCGTAAGCAAACACAGTCCTTAGTATATATTATTATTTTAGTGTAATAGCGTCTATATCTTTGCTAGCTAAAGTAAAAGCTTATAAGGCTGTTGTAATAGCAGGTTTTATACTAAGAAATAATACTTTTAGACCTAGAATAACTATGTTTAGCGTGTGTTAAGGGTTGTCTAGATCTACTAAGGCGTCCTGTAGTTTTTAGCTAAGGGCATTAGCTTTGCTATTATTAGTTCTAGGGCTATAGACAATTTTAAAGTTAAACTCAAATAAACAAAAGTAACTATTAAGCTTAACGTCTAGCAAGCGTCTTTTCTTATATAAATGTTTCTAAGTTTTTGTAGTCTAAGACAATATAAATAAAATGCCTAAAGCTTATAAGTTTAGGTTCTTATTCTTTAAATGCCTAGATAATTCCTATAAGTTCTAAATTGTAGATATTATAGTTGCATTCTACAGCAGAGTGCTTTTTAAATAATATTATGATTGGCTAAAAAATGTTTTGCGCATTAAGTTGTCTTATAAAACTACTAGTAGCCTAGGCTAAGGCGTCTGTAAAGATATAAATTAGTTTAGTAAAGTTAAAGTATATTAGTAGAAGGCTTTTATAAAAAGTAGCTTTAAGTGCATTAAAAGCTTCTTAGTATTTATTGTCCTAATATAAGTCTTTATAAATAGTACGTTTTTTTCTACTAAGCTTCTTGTTAGAAAGGACTTTAGCCTTAGTACATTTTGTAAGAAGAAGGGCAATAGATAAGTAGCTTTTAATAAAACGTTAATAGAAGCTTACATAGCTTAAAAAAGTAAGCTGTTCTTTTGCATATTAAAGTATCTTCTATTTGTAGATTACAGAGACTTAAGCTAACGTGTTTCACAAGCGAGTCGCCAACTCAAGCAAGTCGCTGACGCCAAACCAGCGCACTATCTGCGCGCAACAATCGCGCAACGCACAACGCAATAATAAAAAAATTTAGTAAGCTAATCAATTCTTTAGATTTATTACTATCCGTAGGATCCTCAATTTCTACCTTATAGGTGCGGGAGTTATATCCTTTCTTACTACAACGTCTACAGCGCGTTGCGCCGCACACCTTACGCGCAGGCCCTTCGCCAGCATTACGCTCTCTACTATCCCTCTTAGCAATTGAGTCCTGTACTTCCTCTACTGTTAGAGTCTCCTCTATCTAGATATACTTATGTTTTCTTAACTAACGCTTTGTAAGCTTATTAATTGCACCTTATACACGCGCCTGTCTCTTCTGCAATAACACTATATTATGTGCAATTTGCTAGGCGCCTTTACTTAGCTAGCACATTTTTTTATCTAATAAGCTTATACAGAACTTATAACAGTTTTGGACTTTTTATCAAATAAGCGTAGCTTACGCTTTAATTTTATACGTATTACGCAGTGTCTGCGCTTTCTATATACTTTACTTTAGTAGTAATAGTGCTAAAGTCTGTAACCTTATGTTAAGCTTTAATAGAATAGCTTCTCAGTTATATAGCACTAGCCTAGCACCTTTAAATCCTGCTTTAATATTCTTTACTATAAAAGACTGTTTAAGAGCTAGCTGAAATAATTAAAGAAAGGTTTTTTTACTAATAAAGTGTATAAAGTTGCGTACTAAGGCTAAAATTTAGTTGCTATACCTACGCTTTAACAGCGCGAAACAGCTAATATTAAAAGGCTATAGTAAATGCAACAAATATAGAGGCATACAAAAAAAGATTATTTTCTTTTTCTTATAAGAATTTTAGAATTTAAGTAAGCTATAGCTCTTATAGCTATTAATTATAAGCAGCTAGTATGCACCTATAGTGCTTAACTTTTTGTACTTATCAAAGTGCTTTAACTAAGCAAAAGTAACCTAGTAATTAGTCTAGCTATTAGAGCTTACTATAAGAATTTAATCGCGTAGTAGGTCTTTAAATTAAACGTTAATAAGCACGCTGCCTATAAAAATAATAAAAAGTAAAAGTAAGTAACTTATAGCTTTTACGCCTAAAATAATAGTAACTTATTTATAGTTACCTAGCTAGATTCTCTTTTTCTTCACTACTCTCTTAAAGCCTTCAATAGCTATCTATAACAAAACTTTGCTTATAATAAAGCTAGTCTTATTAAAGTTGTAAATGTTGCTGACTAAAACTCTTTACTTTAGTTTGTTGTGTACACTTAGTTAAACTAGCACTAGGTAGCCGCAGGGTCTTTGTAGGCAGCTTACTAGTAATTATATAAATTGCTCTAGCGCGTATAAAGCTTAGGAGTATGTTCAATAAAGTTCATAAATTAGTTTTTACTAATAAAGTTGCTGCTTTGTAATCCAAGAAATCTATTTACAATTTCTTATACGTAAAGCTTTAAGGGCAAAAGCCTTTGTATAGACTGCTTAAGAACCCTTTAAACTATAGCTTTCTCTTCTAGTATCGTTAGGCGCTTTAAACTTGCTTTACAGTTGCGTCGCATGCGCTTTCCAGCGCGTTAGTTTATAAAAGTTCTTTAAAGTAAATTAAATAGGTTTGCAGCTTAATTAACGCTTTAATCGCGTTACGCATTGATATTAAAAATAGCAAGCTATTAATTAGCTTTGCTATAGGTCTTTTAGGCTTGTTGTAGTTAAGGCATTACGTAATTGTTACGCGCAGGTAGTGCGCTAGTTTAGCGTTAGCAACTCGCTTAGGTTGGCGACTCGCTTGTGAAACACGTTAGGTCTATTTTTATACTTTTATTAGTAATAATTACGCCTAAAAACTTAATACTAGTTTTATAGAATTTTAACTTTTTAGAGTTGCTAAAGGTACTAAAAAACAATACTAATTAAAACGTGTTTAACAGCAATTGCTAGCCTATAGCTAGCAACAAAATTGCGATAGAAGTAGAAGAGGTAGAGGAGGGTAAAGACACGTACGTTACCGCAGCAGAAGCCTGTAATACTTTATAAAAGCTTCCTGCCTGCTACTTCTTACTTTTAGACTTTCTTATACTACACAGTACTGTATACAAACAACTTATATACAAACAATATAATACTTAAACTATTTTTCTTTGACTAATAGCTTATATTAAGTAAAGTTAGACCTTACTAGGTTACTATATAAGAAGCTATAGTAGTAGATTACAAAGCCCGCGTTTACTTTTGTTAAGCAGCCTCTTTAGTTAGTTAAAGAGGAGCTGTTAGTAGTAGCTTCTATAGTAATTAGGTAAACGCAAAGGTTAAATTCTATTATTTATTAACATCTTATTAATGCGTTTAGTATTATAAATATTAAGGTTATAATAGAGGTTGTAAAAGGCTTATTTAGCAGCAAGTCTATTAAATACGTTGCGCATATTAATAGTCTAGGTGCAGTAATAGTGTGTTTTTTACTAATCTCCTCTTACGCAAATGCAACCTTAGTAGAGAAACCTTACAGTAGCTTTACAAGGAGCAAGAGCGTGTTAAAATAGCTATTAAGTAGCTAGAACAAACTAACAAGTAGGAGGATTTTGTAAGTTGCTTTTAGAGATAAAAAAGCTGTACTTAGATAGAAACGCTGTTATTGTATGTTTACATCTAAGTATAGGCGTATGCTAGAAACGCCGCAACTGCAACACCGCTAGGATAGCAACAGAGACAACAGAAGTTGCGGTTATTAGTAAATAGTTATTAGTTAAGACAGTTAGTTAGAGGGATATCGCGCATCTTTGTTTCCGTCCGAACATACTAGAGCGACACACCAATTACGTGCTAGCAATGCCGAACAAGGGGGCATAAGCCTGGATACCTGTTGTTAGCAATAAATCATTTTTTACCAAAAAGGTGTCTACAAAATGTATGGTCACATCAAAAGGTTGTCTTAAAAGGCTGAAGCCATTTTAGAGTTTATGTAGAATTTTTTAACCTTTTAGCTAGACTAGAAGTAGCTTAACTTGCTTAATGTGTTTTTTTTAAAAAAAACTAGAATGTTATCTAAATATGTAGTACAAAACTAATTAAAATATTTAAAAAGTGCGCTGTTAATAGCGCGCTAGAAGAAAGCTAGAGCGTTTTATAATTTAAATAGCATAACTTTATACTTATATATGCCTTGCTAAGTAGTAAATGTAGTAAGCTATTTAGAGCCTAGCTTTATGCAAATTTAATAGAACGCGTAAATAATATTAAACTTAAAAAGATTGTAGCTTTGTTAAGTTTAGCTAACATTTTATAGAAAAGAAAAATTAGATAGTAATCTTTAATTATAGCCTTGTTGAAGTTACAGAAGTCTATGTAGATACAGATACCTCTATCTAGCTTTGCTATAATTAAGAGTAAGTTTTACGCTAGTAAGTTGCACCGTCTAATACATCGGCGTTCTTCTATTTTATAAGTATAGGTAGTAATAGCCTTCTTTTCTTAGCTTGAAAATAGTTAGAGATAATAATTTAGAATCTTTGCGCTTAAATTTAGTTTAAATTTATAGTTATGTTCTCAATAGTCTAGCAATATAGACGCCGCTTTTTTGTTAATTACTAAAATGTAATTAGCGTATTCCTTATATAGTTCTACTGTAAAGATATCTTTAAAAGTAACTTTTTTAAGTTTATCTATAAACACTTTAAAGTCTTTATCTACAGCTGCTCTATAAAACTAGGTAGGTAATTTATACGTGTAGTAATAAAGTTAAAGTTATATTTCTATTTCTTTGTGTCTATGTAAATAGCGCAAAAAAAGACTATTTTAATTTTAACTAGTAGTTTATTAATAGGCTTAAGTAGAAGAGTAGGCAGTTACTTTTTAACTTTGCTAGAAGGAGCTTACCTTGTTGAAGAATTATAGCAAGGAAGTATATATTTCTTGCCTAGGACACTTATTTTTACAGGCTCTAGATTAGAATTCTGTCTAGCAGTACTACTTAAGTTGAAGTTAGCAGGAGTTTATACTCCTAAACTTTAATTATTAGTGTAGTTATGTTTAGAAAGTTTATCCTTTATTTGTTTACGCCTGCTGTAGACTACCTTTAGCACAGTGTCTTTAAGCTAACAATTTAGTTAACAGTACTAATTAAAGAACTTAATTATGCCTTTACAGTAAATAAGCTTAGACTAGTAGAGTTTGCGCTACTTAAATCGAAGTATAAGATTAAATTCTGCGTAGGTCTTTACTACGTAGGCTATTGTTTGTCTAATGTAGATATCTATTTTAAGGAAAAACTTAAAACAGTAAGTAATTAGTTCTATAGCTTCTCTATTATAGCCCTCGCAAGGGATTAGTTAGAAGAGTAAAATTGATTTAAGAGCGTAAGTTTCATCTAAGAATTGTTGCAACATAAAGTTGCTGTTTGCACCGTCGTTGCCTAGTGTTTTAGCGTTTCTAGTGCGGCGGATAGAGCGCGTCTAGTCCTTCTAGCGGTAATACGTTATCTAGTTAAAGGAAGTTAGTAGCATTTATAATTGGTTCGTCTGTGCGCTTAAAGGTGCCTAGCATAGAAGGAGACGTGTTAAAATTTAGTCTATTTAATGTAGCCTAATAATCATCGTTCTCGTCTATAGTGGCTGCCTAGCGGGGAGGAGAAAGATCTAAAGTTATGTTGAACGTCGTCTTTTTTAATATCTTTCTAGGAGGGCGGACTTTAGTAACTTCGATAGTCTTTGTATTAATATTATATAGAGCTTGGCTAAAGAGCACGTTTAAATTAAATTTAGCGGTTAGTAGTAGTTTCACTATATTAGTGTTAGAACTAGTATTAGCTAAGCAATTAATAATGCAAGTAGAGTCTTAAAAAGTAGCTTAGGACATTAAACGTGTTGTCTGTCTATCTGTTAATCTAAATTAACGGCGTCGCGCTGTACGTAGCGTTAATAGTTATTCCTGTATATTCTCTTCGTTGTTTAGATTAGCTATATTTAGTTTAGTTAAGTTTAAGGACGAAAATACTTATAATAGAGCGCAGTTAATCTATTTAAGTGCAAAGTTAAAAAAGAAAAAAATACTTAGTATATAGAATTTTAAACTGCAAATTAAATAGTATAAATCTAGGTAGAAGCTAGAATTTCTAGTTCTTGTAACGTACTATTTTGCTAATCTATTAATTTTGTGCTTAATTTATGCGTAACGACTCTGTAGTAAGTAAAATTTTCTGCCTTTATAGCGTACTTCTCTTAGAACTTCTGTTACTATAACGTATCTTTTTTTAATTACTAGATATATGCGCAAATTTTTTTTTAAAATAGTAATAAAAAACGCGCTTTAAATAGCGTAAGGCCTGTTCAGGAAAAAAAATATTTAAAAGTAGGTAAGCATAGTAATAGCTGTAATACTCTAAGCTATTAGGTAGCAAAGGCTATTTTATAGCTAGCTATTTACTACGTAGATAGAGTCTAAATCTTACCTGCGCTAGTAGTAAGGGCCCCTTAAAAACATTAGTAATCTAGCAATTTTAGTAGCAGCTTAATATCTAAAAGCACTAGACTTAGCTAAGAGCTAGCTACTAAAGCTGTAGTTTTATACAACAACTAAAAACAAGTAAAGACTACTTATTTTTGTCTAAGCTAGAAGCCTGCAGCAAGCTTTTTGCTTAACGTGTTTCATAAGCGAGTCGCCACCCCAAGCGAGTCGCCAACGCGAAATCCCCGCAAAATTCCAAAATAACAGGGGTTTATATCTTAACAACTACTAAGTAGAATCCTCTAAGAAACTAGTACAATCGCTGAACTTATATAAAAAGAAAGCTGTGAAATTTTAAAGAAATTCTATAAGGTAGTTGTAGAGATAGACTACTTACGCCCCTGTAAAACCACAAAACTAAGTTTATCTCCTTTAATATCAAAGCTCGAGTTTTTATGTCTTAAAGACTTGTTCTTTATATAGATGCAGCAATTGTATTTAAAATTTTAGAGAATTCTACCTTGGTGTTGTTAAGAAATAGACACCGGTTTTTTTGAAATTTTGCGGGGATTTCGCGTTGGCGACTCGCTTGGGGTGGCGACTCGCTTATGAAACACGTTATAAGTCTACTATTATGTAAAGCAGACTTCACGCATAGAAGGAAGGCTAGTTAAAGAATAGCTTGTATTTAGAGTAAAAAATAGCAGACATAGGCATAGAAGAGGCTAAGTATGAGAGCAGCTATAGTTATTTATTTTTTAAGGTGTCAAAGGTGGTGGTTATTGTTGTAGTTAAAATAGGCTTTCTAAAAAAGTAAAAAGCAGCTACTCTCTACTAATTAGACGCAAAAGTTAAAAAAAAAAGATTGTATAGAACAAGATTTAAACAGTAAGTAGATAAGGTCTACGCGCTAAGCGCTTAGAGCAGAAAAGCTTAGACTACTAAGCAAAAATTAGGGTTGAAAAATTTGCTTAAAGTACTAAAAAACAATACTAATCAAAATGTGTTTAACAATAATTACTAGCCTATAGCTAGCAACAAGATTATAATAGAGATAAAGAAGGAAAGTAGGGACACGTACGTTACTACAGTAGAAGCCTGTAATACTTCTTTATAAAAGCTTTTTACCTACTGCTTTTTACTTTGAGAATTACTTACACTACATAGTACTGTATATAAATAACTTGTATATAAATAATACAATGCTTAGACTGTTTTTCTCCCTATTTAATATAAAGACTTATAGCTTATATTAAGTAAAGTTAGACCTTACTAAGTTACTATACTAGAAGCTATAGTAGTAGATTACGAAGCTAGCGTTTACTATTATTAAGTAGCTACCTCTGTTAGTTAAAAAGAAGCTAGTAGTAATAGTTTCTATAGTAATTAAGTTAGTGTAGAAGTTAGAATATAACTATAGTCAAGAAATTTTTGCGTCTAGTATTATAGATGTTAAAGTTATAATAAAGACTGTAAAAGACTAGTTTAGCTAGTGTACTATGTACACAGTGTATTTTAATAGTCTAAGTAAAGTAAAAGTATATTACTTTAGCAATCTTCTTCTGCGCAAATGTAACTTTAGTAAAGAGACTTAAGTTTAGCTTTATAAAAAGTAAAAAGCATGTTAAGATAGCTATTAAGTAGCTAAGATAAACTAATAAGTAGGAGAATTTTGTAAGATACTTATAAAGATAAAAGAGCTATGCATAGATAGTAATGCTGTTATTATTTACTTATATCTAAGAATAGGCACTAAACGCTGCAACTACAATACTAGTAGAATAGCAACAAAATAACAGAAGTTGTAGTTAGTAGTAAATAGTTATTAGTTCAGATAGTTAGTTAGAAGGATATTACGCATCTTTGTTTCTGTCTAAACATGCTAAAGCGACATACTAATTGCGTGCCGGTAAAGCTGAATAAGGGGGCATGAGCCCAGGTACTTGTTGTTAGCAATAAATCTTTTTTTACTATAAAGGTGTCTACAAAATGTGTGGTTACATTAAAAGGTTGTCTTAAAAGGCCGAAGCTAGCGAGCAGCTATATAGTAGAGAAAGTGGAGCTAGTGCTAGCTTAGTGGGTGCCAAGCCTAGTGCTACGCCTAGCTAGTATTAGTGCTTGCCAAGTAGTAAAGCAGGCCTCTATCTCTAGCTACATACTTTAAAGCTAGCTGTAAGGTATATACTAGTACGTAGATAGAGGCTATGTCCTTACAGGCAGTAATTTATTATAGTTATTTATTACAATTTAATACTAATAGTGTATAGCTACTGCGCTAAGAAAAGTTTTAAAGTAATAAAAGTTACCTAACTATTACTGCATAAATTTCTATTTAGCTGTCTTGTTTACAAAATTACATACAATTATCACTTTAATATGCGCTTTTGAATAGAGGCAATTTATAATCTTTAAAATTCAGCTAAAGCGTTTCTAGTTCGCTATTTTAAAAGTATTATAACTACTTTTATTACTTTTGAAATACTTACGAACTAAAAAATCTAGACTTGAACGTTAATGCTATTTATATTAAAAAAGTTACTATTTAAGCAAAAAATTAAAAAATAGCTGTTAAATACTATAAGAAACTTAGCACTAACTTTACGTTCCACTAGCTTTCTGTTAAAAAATTATATAGTAGTTAAGCTTTTTTTGTATATGATAATATAAATATGCTCTCTTTATTACTTTCTATACTGTGATAACTAACTGTGTTAACAACTATAACCTAACCACTTCTCTCTATAACTCAACTACAACTTAACCACAACCTACAGCCTATGCGCTATAACCTAACTATAACTACAACCACGCGTCTAGGCGACCTAACTACAACCTACGTCCGTGCGACCACAACCTAACCACAACCTAATTTTAGCGTAAAAATATTAGGTTGTGGTTAGGTTAGGTTGTAGTCAGACGTAAATCGACCTAACCACGACCTAACCCCAACCCATTTACCAGCGTATTAACATGGTAAATTACTTTAGAATAGTTGCATAGAGTACGCTCAGTTAATAACATAGATATTATTAATGACTTATTCGTATTAGAATTAAACGCTAATAGCTAACTAAAATGACTCTAAGACCACTTTAAAGTCTACATCAAAATTAACATACTGTCAAGCTTAATAACAACCTTTATAAGATAAGGCAGCTATTAAGTAACTAGCTATTATAAAGAATAAAGTAGATGATCAAGATGTAGATTTAAAAGGGAACTAATTGCACTCTATTTAGACAAAATGAACTAGTTCAATACGCAGGTTATGTAATTAACCTAAAAAGCTACGCTGTCTAAAGACACAGCTATATCTTCTACTGAAATACTGCTAATAATAGCTAAAATACTGCAAAGCTAATATATATCGTATATTTCGGCTACTCTAAAATACTACACGGTAAATTGACGAAGCGCACGCCTACTATTAAGAATTCTAACAATCAAACTAATCTTACGTTCTGTTATGAGAAAGCTTTAATAATAAATAAATTAGAAATTCACTTGAATTACTATCAAAGCAAGTATACTTGCATAGATCTTATATTAAGTTACACTACTAGCATTGCAAAAAGATACTTTAAACTACAGTATTTATCTAACTTAGCTTTAGGATAGTTTAGAAATATAAAAGAAATAATTATGCTACTTAAACTGCATTTTGTATTTAGCAATAAATAGGAGAAAAGCTGTACAGCTTTCTTCCGCCTAGTTATAAATAAATTTTTCTTTTAGCTTTTAAGGCAAGGTTTATTAGTTCTACTATTAAAGGATTTGTTTGAAAGTTAGAGTTGACTTTCTACTTATAAGAAAAGATTACCTCTCCCTTATGCGCTCCCCATTTAGGGTTTAAGTACCTATAAAATAACTTCTTAAATGAAATAGTACAACACCTTACTGCGTTTAATATCAGTAATAAAATTCTTTTAATAGACTAAATATAGCTACTAAGCTAGTGTTTACCTTACTACCTCTATAAAAGCTTTACCTTTAATAATATATTAGAGCCTGCGGCCTTGATACACTAGCTCTGCCTCTAATTTAACTCTAACGCCTGCTCGCACTACTTTAAGCATGTCTAGACCTCTTTCTTCGACTGTAGCCTTTAATAATAAGCTTTTAGTAAATGATTGTTCTAGGTGTAAGACGCCTAGTTAATTTATAAGCAATTATACTACTCCTTAAGTAATAGAAATGAAAATTAAGCAAGAAGAATACTCAAAAGTAGAAAAACATTACTTAGATAAAGAATAGTTGAAAAACAAAAATACTTCAAATAATATTCCAGCCCAGGCTTACATTAATATAATCTTACTAACATTGATCTAGCAAATCTATTTAGAGAGAAAGATTTTTATGTTTCTACTATTCTTCGTTTCAAGAGTTACACTGTACGGCTACTATTATCAGTTAATACTAGAGTCTAAAGCTTTATATTTTTAAATTCTTTTATTCCTCATACTATCTTTTAATTACTTTTAGTTTCTATCTAAAGACTACATTTTAAGCTCTCAGTAAAAGGATTTAGAGCTAGATCTAAACTACTGTAGATTAATACATCTAGCTCTATATCTAAATTAACGATGAGGTGTTGATGAATAACAGAATTCGACCTCTGCGTCCACCTAATTACCATAGAAGCTACCGCCGACAGCTCCTCTTCAACCAACCGGGGAGGCCGCTCAACAAAGGTAAACGCGGGCTTCATAATCTACTACTATAGCTTCTCGCATAGTACCCTAGTAAGGTCTAACTTTACTTAATATAAGCTATTAGTCTTTGTGTTAAATAGGGAAAAGAACAGTCTAAGCATTGTATTGTTTGTATACAAGTTATTTATATGCAGTACTGTGTAGTGTAGATATTTTTAAAAGTAAAAAGCAGTAGGCAGAAAGCTTTTATAAAGTATTGCAGGCTCCTGCTATGGTATCGTACGTGTTCTTACCCTCCTCTACCTTCTCTACCTCCTCCGCCTCTATCGCAATCTTGTTGCTAGCTATAGGCTAGTAATTACTGTTAAGCACGTTTTAATTAGTGTTGTTTTTTAGTACCTTTAGCAAATTTTTTAACTCTAATTTTACTTAGTAGTCTAAGCTTTTCTGCTCTAAGTGCTCAGCGCGTAGACCTTATCTACTTACTGTTTAAATCTTGTTAACTCTATACAATCTTTTTTTTTAACTTTTGCGTCTGATTAGTAGAGGATAGCTGCTTTTTACTTTTCAGAAACCCTATTTTGACTACAACAACAATCACCACCTTCAATAACTTAAAAATAAATATTTAAACTGATAGTAGAAAGTTTTATAACAATACTTTTATCATTATAGACTTAGGTACGCACGATTGTATTATTAAGGATAAATAGCTTTAGTAATTTAACATATTGCTAGACATAGTTTGAAGCTACAGAGGGGTGATAAAAAAAGGAAACAAGAAAAGTTGTTATTTTTAAAGCTTTATAATTCGATACGTGGAAGGGCTATACTGAAAAATGTTAGTGATTTGAAAAGCCAAGAACTTCCTAGTTAAGATGCGTTGCTTAGTAAGCTGCATAGTCAGCACGGATGCCTCTGCAATTCCGTCTATTTTAAGAGAGAGAAAAAAGTTAACATTTATTCTCGTATAACTTCTTTTTTAACCTAGAAAAATCGCCAAAAAATAAAAATTAACAAATAACACTAGTTAATATCTGTTGTGCAAGAGTTTGAAGGAGGTACTATAATAAATTACTCAGTTGTAATAAAAGGCTGATTTTCGAGATTTATTCAGATATCAAGATAAATTAGCTTACAAATACTCAGTTAGCTAGCCTATAGCTTCCCTAGTAGCTTTATAGTAGCGTTAGAAACTGCTTAAGATTAGTAAGAGCCTACTTTAGTTAAGCGTTAAATGTTTAATTAATTACATGTAGCTTCTTAGTAAGTTAATCTATAAGCTTATTGGAAAAAGAACGCTAGAAATTAAGTGTTTTAAAGCAGTGTATATAGTCCTTAAACATAGTAGACTAAGGAACACTTCAGTTAATTTTATCCTGCCCTAGATTTCTAATAACAAAGTATTTGTAGCCTAGCGCAAATTATTTTTAATTTAAAACTTCTATAATTTTGGTGTAATAAAATTCTTCTAGTAGGCAGTTAGGTTTAGTAAGTACATCAATACTCTATTTAGTAGCTTTTCTAATACAAGCAATACTATAAGTGCTAAAATTAGCAATATTTATTGCTAGCAAATAGGTGTTGATAAATAAGCTAATAGTAGCTAGTTAAATGTGTATAGGTAATAATTCAATTAAAGTTTTATGAGCTGTCTATTTTAGTAAAGAAAAAACAATTAAGCTAAAAAGCTTATACTTATCTTAGAAAGTGTTGTTTGTGTTGTTCTAGCAACGTTCTCGTAACAGCAGCTCCTCTATATACTATACTAAGCCTTAGCACTACGCTATTAAGATATGTCTTGTTGTATAACCTTATTAAACTCTTTAAGAGCTAAAATGTTAGCGCTGATACTATTGCTATTTGTAAAGTGCTAAAGGTCTAATATTAAAAGATGTAAAATAATAGCACCTATTTAGTGTCAAGCTCTATGCAATACGTTCCGCATGCCCTATATATCTCCTGCTACTACTAGTAGAAGCTAGAGCTTATAAAGCCTTTTTCCTTAGGAGATTTAGCTAGCGTTAATTTAATATAGCCTTTAGGCTTAAAAGCTAATACTATATAATTATAGCAACTTGACTAAGCTAACTAGCGCTACTTTTTCTTAGTAAAAGAACCCGTAACAATAGACCTCTACTAGCTACTATGTGAAAGAACATATTTCTTAAGCTAGTTTTGTATAACACTAGGCTTAAAGTTAAGGCTAGTGATAGCGTTAAGACATGTAGAACCTATTATGCCGTCTATAGTATAGCATTAACAATAAATCTTTTAGCTGCTTTTGCTTATTTTTGTTCTACCAGTGTAGTAGGCCTTATTTAAGTTTTTGTAGTGCTGCTAATAGTCTAAAATTACTAAACTTAGTATATTATAGTACAACGTTATTTATATTACAGAGAGTTACTATGCTAAAATTCAGAGTTCTTTGTACTTGCGACCTAAGTAGCGCCCTATCTGCACTTGGGGGATAGCTTGCTGTTCTAATATTAAGAAAACTAGCAGTTACAGGCTAATCTATAAAAGATAAGTAAAGATTTGATTGTAGTAGTGTGCTTCTGAGTGCGGAGTTCTTAAGTAGCTAAAAGAGTTACTAAGTAAATATTGCCTTCGAGCTTGTTCTTCATTTCCAGTCTAAAAAGGCCTTACTTTAAAAAAAGTACCTATTCTTGCTAACTATTATTATTACTATCGTTTCTGCTAGCCAAGGACACCTACATTTTAGCTTTTACTAAATTATGTAGCTTTTATAGTATTATAGCAGTTGTAGTTTCTACTACTAGTTCTTAGCGCATTACGCTAGTGCTTTCTGCCTTCTGTATATATCTCGCTATTATAAAACTATAAAAGGTTGCTGCTTTAAGGGCTGTTAGTTGTAATTAACTAAGTAAGCTAGCTTAATTAATTGCAATGTATAAGGCTTAAAATTAGCTAAAGTTAAAAGAGAAAAAGTAATAGTCTGCCTAAAGAGCTTTTGTTTTTAAGATATCTAGCTTAAAACGCATAAAACTTTTGAAATCCTCTTTAATTGATAAGGAAGCTTATAAGAGAGCGTTTGTTATTATATAAACGCAGTGTCGCGTATCAGAGTGTAATAAATATATAGAGTTTAAGTGTCCTTAGCACACCTAGAATTTGTAGGCTAAACAGCTAATACCTATATTTAATATATGAAATCTATAAATAAATAGCTATAAGTAAAAGTAGACACTAATAGAATAGTATCTTCTCCTCTTCCTAAGAATATAGGCTGTTTAGTAGCTTATTAGTTGCTAGCTGTAGTAGTGTTAGAGTTAGAGCCTAAGCTTCTAAAGTCTAATTTAAATACACAGCGCTCTTTCTCTATAAGACGCTTAGTAATAACAACTTTAAAATAAAAGTTACCTCCTATTACAAAAGGTAAAGGCGTTTGGAGTTTAATAGTTAACTTAGGTAAGTCTAGAGAGATAAGAATATTTACTGTTAGGCTAGTTTATTCCTAATACTTAAGATTTCATAGCTTTATATTTCTCTAATTTTTTTTTTATATCCTGCATGTGTTGTTACTAAAAAGGCTTTAATCACCAACTAGGTATTGTGTGTAGAAAGCGTGTTCTATTAAGGTCTTTAAGGCGGTAGGTTCCTCTATTAAGTTTAGCGTTATAAATATGATATAGTTCTAACTACCTTATAACTAGCTCACAGTCTAAAGACATTTTAATTTCTTAAAGGAAGTTCTCGAGAAGAACTAGATGTCCTACCTTTATAACTTTATATTGTAATTCTTTAGTCGCATATATCAGCCACGCGCCTCAGCCACGAGGCTCTAGCCACGAGGCTCTAGGCACAAGCGTCAAGGCCTGCGCAGCGCGCGCAGCGCTAAGCGCCGAGGCTTAGAGACTTTACGCCAAGTTTAAAAAAAAGCATCTAAACTCTACAGAGTACTTGCTAGGCTTAAAGGAATCTCTTTAAGCTCTACACTACTTTTAACAGACTATAATCTTTCTTTTGTATATAAAGAACGTCTTAGTCGCAGATAGAAAGATATAATTATCTACCTAGTTTTTCTAAACTACTATTACTAGCTCTTTGTTATTGATAGTTATAAGCCTAGCGCATTAAATCATAATTTAGATTCTTCCTGCGCAACCCAAAGTATGCTAGTAGTAGTTTAAACTTTCTAATTTATTCAAATACCCCCCTTAACTAACTAACTCATTATACTATAATAATAGCTAGGCTAGAAAATGAATTTTTTAGACTTTGCGATATCTCGGCCACTACTAGTTTAAATTCGGAAATTTCTACTTCAATCTTTAAATCTCGCGTAACTGACACTTTCTGTGGTATAATTTATCTAATAGCTTGAATATTAAAAAAGTTATTTGACAAACCACGTTTTCGTGGGCTGTGGCGTGGGTTGCCCCAAATTTCCACTGTTTCTTAGCTCTAGCTAGCTTAGTATAAGAGTAACAGAATAACTTTATATAGCAGTTGTTTAGCGCTAGATTGTAACTTTCCAACGAACCAAAAATTACCTAATTTGGACCAGTATTCGCCAAGATATTTGACAACCCACACGAGCAACCCCGAGGCAACCCATTTACCAGCCTAATAATAGCAAGTAACTTTTCTTAAATTACTAACTTCGCTCGCCTCTTAGGCTACGCAAGCTAAACTTACTAGTATACTTAGCTAAAGTTTGACGCTAAATTCAAAAAAGTTCAAAACTTTATTCACTGAAAGGCTATTATAACTATTAATATATTAATAGAGCCGCCTTTAAAGCCTTTTGTACCTACAGAAGACTCCTTAAAAAAATGCTAAAAGCTTATAATAAGAAGTCTAACAAATATTACGCAAGATATATAGATTATGCCGTAAATACGAACGCTCTTTAGTATATTAAAAACTAGGTCTACGCAACTATTAATAAATAGTTACTAGCTCTAATCATAATAGAACTCGCAGATAAACTAAGCTAAACTCTTAATAAGCTTATTTAGCAATTATAGCTTCAACTAGCGCTAATAGATGCTGTTGATTAAATAGTAACACGCTAGGAGTACCGCGTAAGCCTTAAAAAGGTAAAGCTTAGTGCTATAGAACTATAAGCATAGTACAACAAGTAGCAAATAAGCTAACTAAAAGCTAAAAGGCTTAAGATTTTTGAAGTAAATAGCGCGCTTACTATATTTAACTTTCTAGACGCTGTAAAAGCAAAATACGCTCCTCATTAGGCTAGCACTATAAAAATGCTTTACCAACAGCAACAGACGCTTATGAAGAGATTATTTTAATCTTAACTAAATAAGTTAAGTATTTTTAGAAATGCTTTACTAGCGCTTAATTAGCTTACTAAGCTTAGCTGAATTCTTAATAGCTTACGCTAAATTTAAAAGCTTAAAACTTTATATACTACAATAATGCGTTAAGTGCGTAGGCTAGAAATATAGCTACAAGTGCCCCTGCAAAGACAGCACTAAGAAAACGCATTTTTCAAAGCTAGTAGAGTATTACGCACTTTTAGTAGTAATCAGAGCTTACTTAAAAGTGAAATATAATATTATTAAAAAGACGGCTAGAAAAATTTAGAACTACTTATACACTAACTAGTACACAAAACTTTGTCAAGAGCTTGTTAAAGCTAAACATAAGCTCTTTTGAAAAAAAAGTAAGTTAAAGCTCTTTCTAGGGAGTATAGTAACATCCTCAATTAATCTAGCGTTTTTAAAGAAAACAACAGCCTAGGTGTATACTACACTAGTAATTTTAATGCTTATATACTATTAGGGAGCACTATACTAGACAGTAGAGCCGCGTTACACTTAGTAAACAGTAGGGAACTACTTATACTAGGCTCCTTTGTACGTGCTAAAGAGGGAGAAATAGTAAAGATAGGCACTTAGGCCTTTCTTATTAGCAGCTAAGAAACTAAGATCTTATAACAAGTTTTAAACAAAACACATTGCAAGAGAACTAAGGAACTTACGCTTATAAATATAGTAGTTGTTAAAAGTTTTTATCTTAATATTGTATTAGAAGCTTACCTACACGAAAAAGGAGTCTGGTACCTAAGCCTAGACAATACTCTCCACTAAGGTATACTAGGCAAAAACGTTATACTAGCAAGGCTTAAATGCTGTTACAACCTCTTATTCCTTAAATATAAGCTTCTATCTTTTTATTCTAAGCTTGTTATAAACGTGATGCCCTTAGTAAGAAGCATATAAGTAACTTATTTAAAAAGTAACTTAGAGAATCTTTAGCATGTCTGCTTAGGGCACTTAAATTTTAAAGTATTAAAAGCGCTTATAAACGCAGCTTAGAGCGTAAAAATTAAATAAAATAGCACATATCAAGTGCGAGCGCTATGCTCTAACCTATATAAAATAGGTTATCTTGAGACAACTAAAAGAGCTCTCTCCTTAACTATACTAGAGAATCTTATAGAACTTATTTAATATGCCTTAGGGCCGTTTAAAAGAGCAATAGATACAAGTAATTAAAAACGCCTTTAGTAGCAAGCTTTATATATACATTCTATAAGCAAAATCTATTTTAGCAATTATAAGAGCCTTTTACTATCTTAAAGTACTGCTTAAAGCTTATTATAAGCTCCAGATAGTTAAAATTACACAAGATAACAATCTTTTAACACTCCCTTAGTAAGAAATATTATAGTACTAAATATAGTATAAAGAATATAGCATTACTATTAAGCCTTCTCTACTAAGTATACATAAACTAAATAGAGCTGCTAGATAAGTAGGGCAGAAGCTAATAACTAAGTTAATTAAAATAAAGGTAAGCAGAAACCTACTTAAGAAACTTTAGCTAGAAACTATTAAGGCTACAGCCTAGCTTTATAATATAAGTTCTTTTTATGCGCATAGCTTACGCTTACCAAACAAGCTTCTTAAGTAATAAAGTAAAGAGTACTTTAAGTACTATAAGCCTAAGCGTTTTAAGAGCTTTACAGCTAACATAAAACTGAATTAGAGTAGTATATATGCCTATAGCTGCCGCGCCTATCCCTTAAACAAAGATAGAGCGGCTAGGCAATATAAAAAAAGCTTTAAGACTCTTTCTAGAGGCTATATTAGTTACTTAGTAAGCTATAGAGCCTCTAATATATACTGTATATAGGTCCTAGCACTTAACTAAGTTATAATAACGCGCAACGTTACATTTAACAAGACGCTATACTACTAAGAATAAGCTTATAAGCTGCCTAGGCAGAACGCAATACTTGTAGTAAACACTCTTAATAAGAACAAAATTAGTAAGGCTAAAGAAGTACTTAAGCAGCTTACTAGTGTTAGTTAAGCAGAAGTAATAATATAGAAGGCCTTACAGCTAACAAGCAATTAGCTAGTAATAAAGACTATAGAAGGCCTATTACATTCTCTAACAAGCAGTACGCTAAAAGTATATAAAGAATATTAGGCTAACGCTTTTTAAAGAATTTATGCAAGGTAGAAAAGTTCTTTAAAACAGCAACTAACGCCTAAAGCAACGCTAGCGCCTTCTTTACTAGAAGCGCAAATGCTAAGGCAGGGCACCTTAGCTTAAAAAGCTATAAGTAGTAGTAATAAGCTACTTAGCTTTTAGAAATTGTAAACTACTAGTAAATTAAGCTTAATAAACGCGTAAAGACTCTTACAGTCTTAAAAGAAAATAGAGATTGCTTTTAAAGACGCCTAGCGCAGTGCTAAGAATTTTACAACACGAACTACAGCCTTTTAAAAAAATTTAGCCAAAAAACTTTATAAAAAAAGGTATAAAGACCCCCTGCAGGGAGCTTCTTAAGGCTAAAAAATAAAAACTAACGTAGTCTTAACGTAGGGGGTGCAGGCATACACTGCCTGTTATATAATTTTTAAAAGCTTCTAAGCTTAAGTTACTACTCTCTTAATCTTCAAACTAGAATAGAGAGCTAATTATAGTCTACGCTGTAATAGCAGTAGCTTTTAGAAAAGTTAATTAATTTTAAATACATTTTAACTATCTCCTAAAGCTTTTAAATAAATAGAAAGACTTCTTGAACTACAATTATAAAACTTAATTTAGATAAGATAGCTAAAAGGAGATTAATACTCTACTTTTAAAAGGCACCTAGATAGAAGAGAAGATTTTAGAGGACTCTAAGCCTCTCTCTTTTAAATAGATATTTACTTACAGACTTTATAAAAATAAATACTTTCTTAAGTATAAAGCATGTCTTGTAGTAAAAGAAGACTTTTAAGTAAAGGACTTACTATACTTAACGTACTTAGTAAAACTAGCTACATAATTCTTTAAGCTCGCAATTACAGTTGTAGCTAAGTTTAATATAAAAATATAGCAGCTTAATATAGTAGGCGCGTTTCTTAACACTAATATTAGTAACAAAACAACAGTTCTATGCAACTTACTAGTTAGTTATAAGCACATACGCAAGTTCGTTAAACTTAAGAAATCCTTATACAGCTTAAGAGACTTACTTTTATTATAATATAATAATTCTTAAGCACACTAAAGAAGCTTAGCCTATAGGCCTTAGCTAAAAAGCTGTTTCTTGTTTTTACTAAAGACTGCGTGCTCATCCTAATATTCTATGTAGACAATATACTCTTTATGTATTATTAAACTTACTAAACTAGAGCTTATAAGCTCCTTAAATCTATTAAAAACACCTACAAAGTTGAGAATAAAGAAGAGGCAAGTTTGTTTTGAAAAATAAGAATTCTAAAAAATTATAAAAATCGCACAATATTGCTACTACATAACACTTTTATTAACAAAGTTACTAAAAAGCTTAATTTAAACGCCTTTAGCAAGTTCTCTTAAACTCCTTTACCTATAAAAGAGCTAGTTAAAAATCTAAAAAAGGCCTTAAAGCTTTAAATTAAAGCCTACTAAAAGCTTTTTAGTAGCCCACTGTATATAGCTATTATACTGCGTCTTAACGCTGCCTATATAGTTTCTAAGCTCTTTTACTTTCTTACTAACTCTTTAGAAGCTTACATAAAGGCTGTAGATTATCTTATATAATACTTTTACTTTACAAGGCATAAGGGGATTATATATAGTAATAATAACAATAAGAAGCTTATAACATATATAAAGACGCATATTTTGTATATAATTTAAAAAATTCTTAAATTTCCTAAAGCTATATTATTATGCTTTTTGAAAGTCTCATTGTTTAGAAAGTAGCTTATTAAGCTATAGTAAGAACTTTGACTACCAAACCTTCGCTCCTCGCATTAAAGTATATAGTAAAAGAATTATAGCGCTTAAAACACTATTTGAAGAGCTTACGCTTATAGTCTTTGGAGCCTAGAAAATCTTCTATAACAACTGCTAAACTATACGCCTAGTTATTTAAAAGTAAAAAAGGATTACTACTAAGCTTTGTTATATTAATATATAAAATATGTAGCTCTGCTAAAAACACGCTAAAGGCTTATTTGAAATTAAGTTTATACTCATAGCTATAATACTAGCTAACAAACCTACTAAGTACTTGTTTAAGTAAAAACTTAAGCACTTTAAAAAGCTTTATAATATAGAACGCGTAGCTTACAAAGTATTATTAAAAAAAAGATTAAAAAAAAAGATAAATGTTTAATTCTTAGAGTAGATTAGCTTCTTACTATTAAAAAACTTATAAAATTCTAGGAGGACAACCCTCTCTTAATAGGTTTTTAAGTAACTAGGAGGTTTACTAGCTTATCTAATAGCTTCTTAGTGCGCAGATAGCGCGTAAGGAGACTATTGAAACAATTAGTAGGCTCTTTTTAGTTATTTTACCCTTTTTCTTCCTCTTTACCCTTAAGGCCCTCTCTAGACTTTTTCTCTTTAGCTGCTTTCTCTAGAAGAACGCGGACAGCAGCTTATAGGCTTTTTAGCCTACTTACTTTACAATCTATTAGTATAAAGAACTTAAAAGCAAATAAAAGAAGAGTTTATGACTGCATATCTTTCTAAAGCTTAGTAAAAAGCTTTTTAGCTAAAAAAAATATGTAATTTAAAGGCTATAATTATTAGCAAAAGCTGAAAATTTAAAAAGAAAATACTTAGAAAATCTTGTAAGTCTTCCTATTAAAGCACTACTAGCAGCGCGTCCTAAAGCTAGAAGCCCTATCCTAACAAGCTCTATTAAAGCTACTAGACAAAGCGCACTTAACGCACTTAAGATAAAGCACGTTACAATATATACTAAGTGCGCTCTAGTAACTAAGAGTTACTGCTAAAGTCTTACCTCTGCGTGTAGTATTAACTAAGGTTTTAACCTTACTTACACGCCCTCTAAAGGTACAAGCTAGTGCTGCACTTAAAGCAGCACTAGTTAACTACACATAAAAAGCACGTTTTAAAAGCAGCTATGCTACTAGCACAGGCAGTAACAGCAGTAGTAGAAGTAAAAGCAAAGGTAGTAAAGCAGTAGCAGCGCGCGCAGAGGCACAGGCAGCAGCGCAGGCAGCAGCAGCTTTTTATAATTTTAACTTTTATATAAAGTGAGTAACTAAGTAGAAAAAGTGCTAAAACACAGCTAGAAGCTGCATAGGAGTATAGAGTAGCGCGTAGTAGCCTAAAAAGCTATATAAAAGTATAGTAGCACCTGCAAAAGTAATTAGCATTACTTTTAACAAATTAAGATAAGTTGCTAGTCAATATTTATAGTAGCTATAGTAGTGTTAGACATTAAGCCTAGGAAGCTTAAAAATTTATTATTATTTTTGCGCCTTACGCTAAGCTGCGCGTACGCAGCATGTTATAAATCGCGCTATTACTATATAGAGCTCTGTATAGCTAACTAAAGTTATAGTTGCCCAGAAGGTATGTTGCATATATTAGCTACGCGCCTTAGCCACGAGGCTCTAGCCACAAGGCTCTAGGCACAAGCGTTAAGGCCTGCGCAGCGCGCGCAGCGCTAAGCGCCAAGCCTTAAAGCCTTTACGCCAAGGCTTAAAGACTTTACGCTAAAGCTTAAAGACTTCACGCTAAGTTTACAAGAAAGCATCCAAACTCTACAAAGTACTTGCTAGGCTTAGAGAAATCCCTTTAAGCTCTACACTACTCTTTACAGACTACCATATTTCTTTTGTATATAGAGAACGTCTTAGACGCAGATAGAAAGACAGAATCAACTATCTAGTTCTCCTAAACCACTGTTACCAGCTCCTTGTTCTCTACATTCAGTGTTATTCTATTATTTCTTTTTAACAGCTCTTATTTAATTAGCATAAGTAACAGCATTCTTAGTGAATAAATTTTTGAATTTAACTACATTACTTTTATAGCAAGTTATTATGCACAGTCCTTTACTTTTTTAACAAGAAGCGTTTACTATGTAGGTAGTACATGCTTAATAAGAAGCACTAGGTTCTATCTTATAATTAATTTGTACAACAAGTAACTTGTCCGCTTCTATATAGAGATCCTGTTTTTAAGAAGAACTATAGATTAATTTTCAACTTATGGTCCTAGTAGCTTTGTAGGAGTATCTATAATTAGTTTATACTCTTCTTTAATTTTTTTCATATCTTAAGGATTATGTCTAGATTATTAGACTTAGTTAATTTTGTACGTTTTTAACAGATGTAACACTATCTTAGCAAAGTTAAGTCCTTTATTAACTAAAAGTTTATGTACTGTGCTGTATCTGCATATAATGTCCTTCAATATAAGTTCTACAATTGTCTTAGACTAGCTATTCAATAGTGCTTTTACTTTAACCTAGCTGCTAAGGTAGTTTCTTGTAATTACTAAAAACTTCTTCTTAAAACACTAAAGCATGTATACTACATTAATAGTAACAGTTTCCTAAATAGCAAAACTATAATTATTAGTAAGTATATCAACTTTCCTCTTTAAAGATTATAGATAATAGTCTAAGCAGGTTGCTAGTCTCTTTTTTACCTACTTATATATTCCTTTCTACTAGTATTGCTGTGCGAGTATAAAGTATACTACATTAACTCCTTAGTGTCTAATCTTGGTGTACACGTTCTATACCGCAGCTATTCTTAGATCTATAATATTTACAACTTATTAGATTGCAATATTTCTAGATATTTTCTTAAAGAGTATACTATCTTATATAAAGAAGTTTATTGCCTGCTTTATTTATACTTGTAGTTCTTGTGGCTCTATTCCCTTAAAAGTCTTAAAGTTAACTAAAAACTAAGCATATTGCTCTAATTCCTTAAAGAACTCTTAACAAGGTATTCTAGCATGTCTTACTAGTACTAGTGTATTTATATTTTGTGGGAGCTGAGAAGGAGCAACTGAAATTAATTAGGTGAAGTGAGATGAGTGTATTAATTACTAAGTGCCACAGCAAATTGTCCGATAACTACTAAAGAGACATAAGATGATCTGGCCCGTTTATATAGACGCTAGCGGGGCCGTCACGTGAACAGCTTACCAGGATCACCTGATCAACAGGGTGATCCGCGTGTCGATACTCTAACACATCTCTAATTATATAGTCAATAAACTTCTCTAGGTCCTTCTTAGGTTCTAGAGGTAGTTTCTAATTGTTAGCTTTTAAATATCTTAATATTGCATCTGCAACAGTATTCTTCTTTCCTAGTATATGCTCAATATTAATGTCTTACAAGAATATAGTGATTATCTACCTGTATATAACTAAACCTAGATTGTTGGTTAATAAATAATTCAGTTAAGCAATAAAAGTTACAGCATTAATTTCTATAGTAAAGTAAACACTATAAAAATAAGTATATAACTTTTTAAAAGCCTATGGTACAGCTTTGGATTCTAACTTAGTAAAGTGCTATTATCTTTTTTATACTAACTATAGTGTGGTTTTAAACTGTACTAGGTATTGTTTGTTATATTTGTTAAGTTGCTCTATGCAAGCTCTTATACTATCTTAACTAGTGTCTGTTATTAGAAATACTTTGTAGTATTTAATATTAGCGGAGTCTAGGTTTGTGAGTGTAAGTATATTGCATATAGCCTGTTTTAGCGTATACATTACTGTGTTCTGTGTATTTTTTTTATTTCAAAAGGGTAGTGACTTGCAGAAGTGTTAATAGAAGTTGAGCAATTTTAGTAAAGTCCTTTACTTAGATATAATATTAGACGTATATGCTTATAAATAATTGCACCTCTCTTTTATTTTTGCATAGTAGCTCGACTATAATCTTCTTAACTTTCTTTTAGTTTAGATAGCAACTTTAAGCATTAACTTTATAGGCTACAACCTTAATCTTTTTATAAAAAAGTAACATTTCTTTTGTAACATAGTGCCTTTAGCTTATTTTATATTAGCTAGTACTCTGTCTAATTACATAATAGCTTAAGGATATAGCATTGTATTCCTAGCTTTAATTTTGCTATACTATATCTGGTTTTTAGTCCTCCGCACGTAATGTTGTTTATAAAGAGCATAGAATTAGGCTAGTAGATTCTAAAATTTTTATTACTACTTATTAATATGCTGCTACAAAGTTTGTAGCGTCTATAACTATTGAACATAATTATATTAGTCTTACTAGTGTTTAGAACGCTGTTATGTCTTTACTTCCTAGATGTAGTGTAATTTATTAGTATTCTAAAAATAAATTTATAAGTAAGGTAATTTTGCAATTAAAATTTTCTTAAAGAGTCTATCTGCTATTAGTAGTAAGTTTACATTTTACGTAGTAACTTTATTTATTCTTTGCGTATTGCTAACCTATTAAACGCATTTGTTCCTATTTAGCACTAGGTGCTCTAAATTGCAATACTAACTATTACATTATTTCTACATTTTTTAATTTAGGCAGACGTTAACTATATCTACTACTTATAATTCTAATACTTTTGAGACAGTAAAGCCTTGCACCTGCTAAGCTTTATATAGTATTGCCTGTATCTTGTATAGCAGGCATATATTAGGATAGATCTTTCCTAACACTTTAAATTGCTATAAGAGAGCTCCTTCTCTATTAAGCAGCATATATATAAATATCTTCTTTTCTATAAGCTAGAGATGATCTCCAATATATAGTTTTCTAATTTATTCATTAGTAAGCTTTGTTTTTTATTAGAAACTAGCATATCTTAGTTTAAACATACAATTGTATAGCCCTTTATTAGCTTTACAAATACTTCTCTAGAGAAGCTATTATTTCTTAGATTTTCCTTTCTAATCTTCTTGTCTAAGTTTAATTACTATCTTCTGCTAAAAGATATCAACAAGTTAAACCTTCTTATCTACTTTCTTATATATTATGTAGAGATTGTTTTATAATTAAGTAGATCCAAACAATTATTTTTGCTTTAGTTAACAATTTAGTTCATATACAATTAACAATTTACTAAGTCTATAATTCTTTATAAGGTCTATAGATTGTCTAATTGCGTGTGTAAATACCGAGTTTATCTAAAATATCTTATTATACTTATTATTGCTTATGTACAGCATGTTGAATTTTGCTAAATTTAGCTACTAGATTTAACTATGCAGCTTTCTATATGTACTTTACTGTAGCTGATTAGAGTCTACTGCGTATTATGTTAGTAGCTACATGTATTTATACATTACCTACTGCTTTTTTGTCTAAATTGTTATTAAAGATTTCATTACTTATTGTCTGCGCAGGGTAACTAAGTAAAATCTTAAATATAATAAAGACTACGTTTCTAGTCCTATCTTTAGAAAGTACTTAGCACGTAATTTATCTAAACGTACTATACTATATTGCTATTCTTGCAATTGCACACCAAGGCCCTCCTAAAATAACTAATCTAGTAATATTAGCAATAATTCTAAAAGTAGTTTTAATAGTAACTGTTCTTATTTCAATAGATATCTTAGACGCAGTTCTAAAAAACAAATTATATGTACTATTAAGAGAAGTTACACTAGGAAATAGCTATTCTAGTTATTACTCTATTTTTTATACAGTATCTTTAATGCTTACGCTGCACTTAGTCTTATATATTTATTTATACTTTACTATTAAATAGGCACTTGAAAAGATTGCTATACATAATAACATAGTATTCTAGTAAGTTTATTTAAGCAAAGACATGCCTATTCTTTACTAAACACCTTAAACCTTTTTAGTAGATATATAATTTAGTTATTCAACTGAGGAATTTTCTCTTCTATGCACCTTATAGTAATTCTAAGTATTTAGTTAGTACATATTTATTGCATTACAATATGCATTTTCAATAAGCAACATAGTTAGTAAAGTTCTATTAGAAAGGCGTTCTAAGTGCGCGCGTTAGTTTAGCTAATTAGCAGCTAGAACAAAATCTAGGTATGTTTTAGCGCACCTAGAATCTATAATTTCTCTACTAGTTGTAATATTGAGTATACCTAAGCTATCCGCAATTCTAATCTTATTATTAAAAAAGTTACGCAGTTATTTTAAAATACTGCTTTATTCTATTAAGTTTAATACTATAACTGTTTATACTTTTTGTCTAAGCAGAATAGTTATAATGCAGTTTAGCTAACTTTATATTACTTTTCTTAACTTAGAATTTAAAAGCGCATCTATAAACCTTATAGCCTTCTTTTTCTAGTCTTACTATAACGTGTTTCATAAGCGAGTCGCCAACCCAAGCGAGTCGCCAACGCGAAATCACCGCAAAATTTCACAAAAACAGGTGTTTGTTTCTTAACAACCACAAGATAGAATTCTTTAAAACTTTTAATACAATCGCTGCATCTATATAAAGAACAAGCTATGAAGATATAAAAACTCTAGCTCTAATATTGGGTAAGATATACTTAGTCGTGTAGTTTTACAGGGGTGTGAGTAGTCTATCTCTACAACTACCGTATAGAATTTCTTTAAAATTTTACAGCTTTCTTTTTACATAAGTGCAGCGATTGTCTTAAGTTTTTAGAGAATTCTATCTTGTGGTTGTTAAAACAGACACCTGTTTTTTTGAAATTTTGCGGTGATTTCGCGTTGGCGACTCGCTTGGGTTGGCGACTCGCTTATGAAACACGTTAAGTACTTAGAATTTGCTAATATACTATTGTCTTCTTAAATTAATTATAATATCTAACTAAGAAAAACACTTTATTGTGTAGCTAACTTATAAAAAGTATATTACTTTTATTTCTTTTTATAGAAACCGCATATCAATAAGCTGTAAGTTAAAAGTAAAAGTATTGCTTTAAGTTATTTAATTGCTTTCTTAGCTGCTTTAATCTTTACTTAGCCTACTTTATTTCTTTTTCTTTTCTTTCTAAATATACATAATAACCTAGTAGAAGGAGGGGCCTTTTTTTTAAGTGCGTAGTAGTATTAGAATTAGTGATGTTATGCAAAGCGTTTTTTTCGCCTACTAATATAATATACGTAGTATTAATATTATGAAGCATATCAACGTGTTAATCTATAATAGAGTTGCATATATATTCCTAAAACTATTAGAACAATTAATATATATCACTATAGTAAATTCAGTCTATTTAACTTGTTACTATATTTACTAAACTAAAGGTTTTACTTTTGTACCTTAAGTCTAGTTAAGAGTCTTTACTTATAAACTTCTTAAGTATTACACTAAAGGCTAGTTAATTACAGAGGGGTGACAAAAATAAAAAGACCTTAAAAAAGTTATGGTTTTGAAATCTTAATATTTCAACAACTAGAAGGACTATACTAAAAAGCGTTAGTGATTTGGAAAGCCAAGATCTTATCCTTTGAGCAAGGCAACTTAGTAAGCTGCATAGTCAGCTCGATTGCGCATCTTATCTCGCTTAAAAAGATATAAAGAGAAAATAAAAATATGTTTTAGCATAACTTTGTTATGAACGTATGAAAATTGCTACCAAAAAACTAAGTTTAATAAGCTTACTTAAGTATAACGTAAGCTAATTTTAGAGACTTTTATCTTATTTTACTTAGAGTTTAATCAAAGGGTAAAAAAATAGCAGTTGCTTATGTAAGCGCTGATTACGTAATAGCTTAGTAATCTTTTCGTATATTTACTCCTCTTCTTTATTTTATCATGCTTTTTTTGTAGTACCTCCTCTATATCTCCTATACTTTCTTAATTTAAGCAAGAAGTTTATACTTTATATTTATAAAATAAGCATATTTCTTTAATTAAAAATATACTAGAAAAGTCTTCTAGAAGTATTACTAATAGTGTTTATTGCATTAAACAAAAAAAAAATCTTTTTTATCTACTTTTACACCTAAAAAAGGTCGTCCTACAAAGATCTTAAATACAGCAAAAAGAATACTTGACAAAGACTTTACTGGAGGCCCTAAAAAGACAGATAGACGTCTGTTAAAAGAACATAGTCTAGATTTTTCTATTAGAAGCTTACAACACTTTCTTAGAAAAGAGAACTATTCTGTCAATGTTTCTTAAAATAAGACGCCTTTAGACGCTAAAAAGGCCTATAATTATAATATATACGCTAAGCAAATACTTAAAAACCTTAGATATATAAACTTCAATACTGTTGTATTTTTAGATAATTCTGCTATTTAGCAAGGGCACAAAGCTAGGACAGAATACTATTAATTACGTTAAAAGAATAGAGTTAGAAAAAAAATAGTTTCTACTACTATAACAGGTAAATTTAATAAAAGCGCAATTAACTAGAAGAATACTTTAATAAATCTACTTTTTTTCTATTATTTTTATCTGTTTTTAGCAGGTTTACTAATCTAGTTATAGGTCAAGATATTTCTATCTAAGTTTGGGGAGCAATTTGAACAGGTAGTAGATCAAAGCTAGTAGTAATTAAAAGCCCTCCAATTCCTATTTTTCTTAGGTATTTAGACCATATTAAAAAGATCTTAATTTCTATAGTAAAACCTGCAATAAAAAAAGATAAGTTATGTATACTGTTTCTTTCTATTTATATGCTTATTACTTTATATTTAAATTATAAAATTGCAGTCCTTTTCTATATAATTAAAGGACTTACTGACCTCTATATAGGCTAGAAGTTTTAGCAGAATAACGCTAAGATTTATAAAACTTCAGAAGTTTTATCTTAGTTTTCTAGGAATAAGATATTGCTTTTTAAGCTTTCTGCCTATAGTCCTAATCTAAATACTATAGAAAACGTGTAGGATTTGCTCAAAGTTGCTTTAGCTAAAGGGCCTATTACTTCTTTAAGTATAGGAAATAATAAGAGAAGTACAGCAGCCTTTAAGGCTGCTTTAAAGGAGGAATAGCATTAATTACCTCAAAATGCGATTAATAATTGTATTCTATTATTACTAGGGCGTTATTTGCATGTAAAAAAAGCTAATGGCTAGTACACTAAGCATTAGTAAGCTGTTTAAGTTATTCATTTTAAAACACCTTTTAAATAAGCTCTGTACTATTACCTAATAGTTCATTTTACAATTGCGTTCAAATTAATACATAAAAGAATTAAGCTAGTAATATTCAATACATGTCATTCATAGCGATTTTTACATATTCAAAAAAAGTTATTATCTTTATTAATCTTAAGTTTTTTTATCTTTATCTTTACTTTAAAAGATGAGCACAATCGTGCTGACTAAGCAGCTTACTAAGTCGCCTTACTTAAAGAGGAAGATCTTGGCTTTCCCAATCACTAACTCATTTTAGTATAGTCCTTCTAGTTGTTGAAATATGAACATTTCAAAACTATAACTTTTTTAACGTCTTTTTATTTTTGTCGCCCCTCTGTAAATACATTGTTAGTATTGTTGTAAAATTCTTAGATCTTTGTTAACTATAACAAGACTTATTAGCTTCGGCCTTTTAAGACAACCTTTCAATGTGACTACACATTTTGTAAACACCTTTTTAGTAAAAAAAGATTTATTGCTAACAACAGGTATCTAGGCTTATGCCCCTTGTTTAGTATTGCTAGCACGCAATTAGTGTGTCGCTCTAGCATGTTCAAACGGAAACGAAAATGCGCAATATCTCTCTAACTAACCCTCTTAACTAATAACTATTTACTGCTAACTATTTACCGCTAACCGCAACTTTTATTATCCTATTGCTATCCTAGTAGTGTTGCAGTTACGGCGTTTAGTGCTTATTCTTAAATATAAATAAATAACAACAGTATTACTATTTATGTATAGCTCTTCTATTTCTAAAGGTAACTTACAAAATCCTTCTACTTGTTAGTTTGTTCTAGCTACTTAATAGCTGTTTTAACACGCTTTTACTTCTTATTAAGCTACTCTTAAGTTTTTTTGCTAAAGTTATATTTGCGTAGAAGGAGATTACTAAAGTAATATACTTTTACTATACCTAGACTATTAACATATGTAGTGTATATAGTATACTAGCTAAACTAGCCTTTTATAGTCCTTATTATAACCTTAACATTTATAACACTAGACACATTAAAAATATCTTAACTATAGTTATATTCTAACCTTTGCACTAACTTAACTACTATAAAGCCTATTACTACTAGCTTCTTTTTAACTAATAAAAGTAGCTGCTTAACAATAGTAAACGCTAGCTTTGTAATTTACTACTATAGCTTTTAGTATAGTAACTTAGTAAGGTTTAACTTTACTTAATATAAGCTATTAGTCTTTGTATTAAAGAAAAAGAAAAATAGTTTAAGCATTATATTGTTTGTATACAAGTAATTTGTATATAGTACTATGTAGTATAAGAAATTTTAAAAGTAAGAAGTAGTAAGCAAGAAGCTTTTATAAGGAAGTATTTTAGGCTCCTGCTGCGGTAACGTATATATTTTTACTTTTTTTCTTTATCTCTATTACAATCTTGTTATCTAAGCTTTTCTGCTCTAAGCGCTTAGCGCGTGGACCTTATCTACCCACTGTTCGAATCTCGTTAACTACACACAATCTTTTTTTTAACTTTTGCGACTAATTAGTAGAGGGTAGCTGCTTTTTCCTTTTTTTGGAAACCCTATTTTGACTACAACAACAACCACTACCTTTAACACCTTAAAAATAAATAATAAGACTTATAATAGTACCTGTTCCGGAATTTCTTTCAAACGTTTATAAAGTAGCTTAAAGTACTATATCCCTTTCTCAACTGCAATATTCTAGTTACAACTAACCATCCTATTCACTTTAGGGCCTAGTATAGCTTATAACTTTTAAGCTTATGTTCTATAGAATTGTCTATATAATAAAAAGTGTTTCTTTCTACGTTATTTAAGTATACTATACTTGCCTTGTTTATAAATCCCCTTTTTTTATTAGTAACAAAAAAACTATTATTTTTCTTTCTTGAGAGTTCAGCATTTGTTGCTTATATAATAAAGTACGTATAGTTAGCAAGTTTCTTTAAGAGTATCTTAGTTATAAAGTAAGCTATAAGCATATTGTTAGTGGATAATCTAAGCTTTAAATTACCTAAAGACCTGATAAAGTCTTTTAACTCTAAGTTAATATCTACTAGTGTACTTATTTTCTTATATACTTTGCTCATTTTAACCGCTGCCTCCTTTACTTTCTTAGAAGTAGGTATTGCACGCTAGTTAGATAGTATAATATAGCGCATCTCTGCATTTGCCTAACTAATAGATTTTATCCAGGCTAGTTTTCTTCTTGGAGTAGAATTAACTGAAAAATACATTAAATCTAGCTTATATAAATTTTGATTATTACTATTAAAAGCAGCAGGTATATAGTACATGACTGCCTCTTTGTCTATTTGTTGTAACTTTTTAAAGAAGAGAATGCCTTTCTCTTCTTAAGAGATTTGCTTATTCTTAATGCATGCGTTAGCAAAAGAAGTAAAATAAGTGTAGCACTTTACTAGCCCTAGCTAGTTTTATACCCACTTATGAATATAAGCTTAAAAGTAAGAATATGTACTTATTTTAATGGAATTATATTTATTTTTCTACTAGTTCCTTATATTTACTCATAACTTAAACTAATTTCTTTTTGCATATTAAAGTAAATACTTTTAGATATCAAAAAGCATTTTTTTGTTAAAAGATTAGTCTAGTAAAATAAAGACTCTTATAGTATTATAGATACCTCTATCGATTTTTTAAGTTGTCAAAGGTGGTGGTTGTTATTGTAGTCAAAATAGGGTTTCCAAAAAAGTGAAAAGCAGCTACCCTCTACTAATCAGTGGCAAAAGTCAAAAAAAAAGATTGTGTGTAGTTAACGAGATTCGCACGGTGGGTGGATGAGTTCTAGGAGGAAAGCTTAGACCACCGAGCGATAATCAGGGTCGAAAAAATTTGCTCAGGTACCAAAAAACGACACCAGTTGAAACGTGTCCAACGGCGATTGCCAGCCATAGGCTGGCAATAGGATTACAGTAGGATTGCAATAGGATTGCAACATGATAGATATCTCTATTATTCGCTTGTTTTATTAAAATCTTCTAGGAATTAAGTAACATATTTCCTAGTAAAAACTAATATACTATGTTTTAGTTGTACTATAAATAACACTAAGTTGTGCACAGGTATGGTTATAGTATTAATACAGTGGGGTGACAAAAAAAAGAAACCAAAAATGTTATAGTTTTCAAAGCTTCATATTTCAATAAATAGAAGGGCTATACTATAAGGAGTAAGTGATTTGGAAAGCCAAGAGCCTTCTCTGCAAGATAGGTTGCTTAGTAAGCTGCTTAGTCAGCTCCATTACGCCTGTAATCTCGCTTAAAATATGTTAAACAAAGCAAAAACAGATATTAGCATATCTTTTTTGTAAACGTATAAAAAGGGCTAAAAACAATTAGTTTAATTAGCTTCTGTAAGCATAATGTAAGCAAATATAGATTAATATTTTTTATATCCTTATGATTTAATAAAAGGAAAAAATAGAGGTCGCTTACGTAAGCACTCCTTACGTAATAACTTAATAAAAACGTAATATATTTACTTCTCTTATCTATTCAAACTTTCTATTTTTATATAATCTCCTCTATGGCTTGTAATCTCTCTTAATTTAAACAATAAGTTTATACTTTATATTTACAAAATAAATCTATCTTCTCTATTAGTAATATACTAGAAAAGCCTTCTAAAACTAATTATAATATTCTTTATTAAATTAAAAAAAAAAACGCTCTTTTATTTATTATTAGCTGTAAACAAGGTCGTTCTTCTAAGATTTTAAAAAAAGCAAAATGAGTGCTTAATAAAGACTTTACAAGAAGATTTAATAAGATGATTTAACATTTCTGAGAAAAAAATAGTAGAGATCTTTTAATTAAAAGCGCACAACGCTACCTAAAAAGAGAAAACTATTTTATTTATATTTCTTAAATAAAGATGCCTTTAAACACTAAAAAAGCTTATAATTATTATATCTACGCTAAGCAAACACTTAAAAAGATTAAAAATATAAACTTTAATAAAGTTATATTTGTAGACAAGTCTACTATTTAGCGTAAGCATAGTGCTAAGATAACAAACTATTAAATAAAGCATAATAATAAAATAAAACATAGAAGTGTTTCTACAATAAATATAAGTAAGTTCTAAGAAACTTTAATTTTTGAATAATAAACTATATTATATCTATGATATTCTAGTTATTTTAATCTATTTTTAGAATGTTTACTATTCTAGTTAACGTACCTCACGGGTTCGTGCACTACATAGGTTCGTGCACCACTTTTGCCAAGCCCCTACTAACTCTACCTCTATACGTGATGCCTTAACAACAACACTAGATAGAGCCTTCTAATAAGCGTTAGATATAGACTACCCTTTAAGCTCTTAAATAAGACGCAACACTCTTCTTACAACGCGCTGCAGCTATCTACAAAGCTACTTATATAATACTAAGCTGCTAACGCGTAAAATAGACTTTCTAAGTAAATTACTAGCCTAAATTAAAGAATTTAATAAAAACTAAAGAGGGCGTAGTTATTAAGTATGTACTTAACTTTATTTTACGCAAATTCTCCTCTAGGCTTATAGCTATAGCTAATATAGCTAATTCTTTACGCGCAAAGCGTAATCTAAGCTAAGTTAGTATAAACTAGCTTAGTACGTAAGTTATATACTGCCTTAAGTTTATAATAAAGTTTAATTATAAGTATAATTATAAATAAGCACTTTACAAGAATCCTAAAGTTATTTAAGGCTAGTTTTGCCTAGTGCCTAATATACAAGCTAAGTATAGTATCTAGAATAAAAACACGTATAACTTTAATAAGTTAAGCTTTATAATAAGCTAAATATTAACTAAAGCAGTTAGTACAGCTTTAGAGAGACAAAGAAAGCTAAAAGTAATATAGTAAAGTAATAAGGAGTAAATAATAGTTATTTAAAGTATTAACGCAATAAAGTAAGCTATTTTACTTTTTATTATTTTTAAAAGCTACTATTACTTCTCTACTTAGTATAAGAAGAAGAATCTGCTTTAGAACTAGGTTATTACAGTCTCTAAGAACAGCTAGACAATAAATAAGCTTAAGCTATAGTAGTTAAAGCACTTTAATAAGTATATAAAGAGAAAGGTTATAAGCGCTTCTTAGCTTTTTATTATTAACAGCTATAAGAGCTATAACTTACTTAATTTCTAGCAGTACTATAAAAAAAAGTTATTACTAATTTTATGCTTTTACACTTATTACACCCTTTTTAGCCTCTTAATATAGAATATTTTACTTTTTTAAAGAAAGTGTATAAGCGCTAAGCTAAAAATTTTATATGTAACTAAATTACTTATATTATAAAACTTAAGTTCTTACTATACTTTATACGTGCCTATAATATAGTAATTACTTCTAGTAATACTTAAGAAAAGTTTTTAGGCGCTAAATTAGTTTTATTTAACTTAGAATAAGTTATAATAGCTCTTAATATTTAGTTGCGTACTTTATTATTACTACTACTTATTAATACTAAGCCCTAGTAGTTATAAACTCTAAGTAGTACTTTTAAACTAAAGTTGTAATTAACGCTTATTAAAAAAAAAATTTAGAAGTATGTAAATAGCTTACTAACATCTATAGTAAAGGCCTTTAAGAAGGTCTTAAAGAGGGCAGTAGTCATTATATATAAGCTAGTATTAGCGCAAAAAAAGATTATAGAGCTTTAAGTAGTAAATAAGGCTGCTACGCAATATAAATTGCATAAAATAAAGCAAGTTTAGGTAAAAAAAACCTTAATAGATAAAGATAGAGCTTGTCTAACTGCTCTAAAGAAGTTTAAGGCGCGTAGTAATAGAAAAAAAGTAAAGAAGTAGGTACGCGCTAAAGAAGGTAAGCAAACTTAAAGGCGCTATAAATAGTATAATTAGACTAGGCATAACACGTGTACGTATAAGCAAGCAGTAAAAGTAGACTCTAAATAATATCTTGTGTTATATTGCTCTATACAGGGCTAAAGTAGGCTATTTTGCGCTAGAATAGGGTAGTTTTAGTAAGGGCTTGGCAAAAGTAGTGCACGAACCTGTGTGGTGCACGAACCCGTGAGGTACGTTATAGGTTAAGATATTTCTATTTAAGTTTAGGGTATAATTTAGATAGATAGAAGATTTAAACTAGTAGTAATTAAAAACTCTTTGATTACAATCTTTTAGGAATTTAAACTATATTAAAAAGATTTTAATCTTTATATTAAAATCTGCAAAAAAATGGTAATTTTTATATACTTTATTTTCTATTTAAAGGCTTATTACTCTATATTAAAATTATAAAGTAAGAGTTTTTTTATATATATATAAGCGCCTTACTAACCTCTATATAACTTAGGAATTTTAGCAGGATAACGCTATAATTTATAAAACTCTAGAAGTTTTTTCTTAGTTTTCTAAGAATAAAATATTACTTTTTAAGCATCCTGCCTATAGTCCTAATTAAATTTTATAGAAAATGTGTAGGCTTTGCTAAAAAACGCTTTAGCTAAAAGGCCTAATACTCTCTCAGGTATAGAAAATAATAAAAGAAGTATAGCAGCCTTTAAGGCTGCTATAAAAAAGGAATAGAATTAATTACCTTAAAAGGCAATTAATAATTTTATCTTTTATTACTAAGGCGTTACTTGCAGGTAAAAAAAGCTAATGGCTTGTACACTAAGTAATAGTATGCTATTATAGTTATTTATTAAAAAAAAATTAGAAAATAAGCTCTCTATTCTTACGTAACTCCAAATTTTACAATTTCTTTAAACTTATACTAGACTAAGATTAGCTTGTGTTATCTATTATATGTAATTTATAGCGATTTTTACACATTTAAAAAAAAGGTTATTTTATACTATATTTTCAAGTTTTTGAACTTGTATTTTTACTGAAAAGATTAAGAGCAACTATGCTAGCTAAGCAACTCTCTAAGCAGACTACCCTAAAAAAGAGGTTCTTGGCTTTTCAAATCACTAACTTTTTCCAGTATAACCCTTATAGTCATGGAAATATAAAGCTTTGAAAATAATAACCTTTTGGATTACTTTTTTTTTGTCACCCCTCTGTAATTAAGCTTGATAATGTTAATAGTAACTTAGGACTTGTAGCTATAGGCCTAGTAGTTCCACCTTCTTATCTTTGATTTACCTTTTAAACTTTTTTAATCTCTATAGTATAGTAGAACTTATAGAAGTCCTTTATTTAAATTATTATTAGTAGTTAGTTACTAAACTAACAAACAAGGTTTAGTCTTTGAAAGAGATTAACATATTTATTCTTAAAGTCTTTGTAGTATCAGTAGTTACTTAATCATATAGTAAATAGAGTGTAGATCTTAAAAGAAATAAAACATTTATTCTTAAAATTTTGATAATGTTTACTTATTAGGATTAGTTATATAGGTTCTTGCCTTTTTAGTACTTCAATTATTGCTAAGTAGGCTCTAATCTATAGTTATGCTACTTTATTTATTCGTAATATCTTTTTTTTGCCAGATAGATACCTTAAATTAGCGTTTTAAACATAATCAATTATAAGCTTTTGGTCTTATTTAAATTCTTTTTGAAATAAAACTTTTGTTTCTTATTATTCACATATAAAAGCCTATTTCCATTTTACTAAAGAAGTTGCTATTTCTATTTTACTAAATAGACTTTAAGTTAGCGTCTAAACATATATAAAACTACTTTTTTTTACTAAATAGTTTGCTCTCTTTATTTTACTAGACAGACTTTGAGTCAGTATTTATTAACGCATGTTTTTTTATTCGTAAATTTTTGTGTTCTTTCTAAATGTTTTTAGTGCTAACTTAAGTAACATAGTTTTTAACGTAGTCTAAAGCAGGGGATAGTGCTAACCCCCCAAAAGTATATATAGTAATATGTCTTAGAATTTTAGCTTTTTTAGTACTTTTTAAGTTCTATACTTATATAAAATTTCAAAAATCTTGAAGTTATTGTGCAGTAGTTCCTTTATACACTAAGTATTAAAGTATGTCTTTATAGGCTTTGCTATTAGTATAGGTGTTAAAGTATATAAAAACATACTGCTACAGGGGTAAGAGGTTACTAGAGACTAGATTATACAAGAATAAAGTTAGTAAGATCATAATTTTATTATAAGATAAGTATAAAAGACTATTAGTAGAAAAAGAAGTCTATTCAATAATACAGTAGAGGAGCTTAGCTGTGAAGTAAACTGATGATAAATGGTGCCCGCTTTCCGTGATGCACGGAAGAGGCTATATACCTTAAGATCACGTGGTTGAGCACTGAGTCAGTGTGCAGTAGAGTATTACCCTGTGCACCGGCACATTAGTAGAGAAACGCCCGTTAGAAAAAGAATAAATATTAAAGATAGCAAAGTTCTATAATAGTTTCTATATACAGAATATATCATCTGCTTTAGAGTTTAAAAGTTTGTTTTACCTCTAAAGCCTCTAATTTTACCCTAGATCTAGTCTATACTAACTCTATCCCACGTATCGCTATTATTCGAGCTAATACCTTTTACTATTCTATATATATCAAAGAAAATAAATTCTTAATAATAAATATTGATCAGATTGATTATTAATTAAAAGATAGTACAGAACCTAGTGAACCTAACAACACTAAACTATTTTAGAATCAACTTTCTTCTATCTATTACTTATATTAAGACATGTTTAGCAAAACTGTAGGAAACTAACTATTCAAACACTGCTTATATAACTACACGTATATTGATACTAAACCATTACTAAATTAGCTTAGTCCTCTATATAAGCAGAGAACTAAAGGACTTGAAGCTATTAACATGTTTGAAATAGATAACCTTAAGAAAAAATCTATTAGTTCTAGCAATTACTTACTTCCTTTACCGGATCTCTGTGTTTAGAAATTTAATAGAAATATTAAGATTTCTTTTAATTATTATTAGCTTATCACAATTACTGAAAAAGATTTATATATAATTCTGCGTATTATTAAGCTACCAGCTTACAGGCATAAAGCTAAAGTTCTTGCTAAGTTAGACATCTACGCAGCTTTTAACAGAATTAAAATAGATTTTAACTCTAAGAAGTTGTTGGAGTATTGACACGCGGATCACCCTGTTGATCAGGTGATCGTGGTAAGCTGTTCACGTGACGGCCCCGCTAGCGTCTATATAAACGGACTAGATCGTCTAATGTCTCTTTAATAGTTATTATAAACTTTGTTATAGCACTTAGATACTTAATACAGTTACTTTCTACTTAGGTAATAAAGCAAATACTCTTTCTTAGCTTTTAAGGTTATAAGCCTAGCTGCTTAATTATTGTTTTAACATCTACTGCGCAATTAGCAAGCTAGAGAATTAACTATTTGATTATTACTTTACTCTCCTCTATTTTCTTCTACAGTATAGCCAGCAGATTGCTGCAGCTGCTATATCTCTTACCTACTTAATTATATAATTAACCCACTACTAATTTATCCTATAACCTACAGGCTACTATTATAATTAATATAACTACTAACTTATTATATGCTTACCTTAACAACAACCTATATTGTAATCTTATAAAGCATCTTACTAATATATACTTTTTTAATACACTACTTGTTGCCCTAAAAGTAATTTTTAAAGCCTAATTAGACTAGCTAACCTAATTTGCTTTATTAAGACTGGACTGCTTAGAGAAAAGCATCTAGAATTCGGTTAACCTTAATCTCTTAAACGTGCGCTTAATAGATTACTAAAAGCTTTAGTATTCTAAGTAGGCTAAGAATATTAAAGACCCTGCTGCTTTACTACCTAGCGCAAGCGCCTAAAAACTAGAGGACTATAAGATCGCTCAACGCAAATATAAGCCTTATATAATTAGTGCTAAGTATAAAAGAAGTAATTATAACAAGTTAGTTAATAGGTATAAAGTATATACTGCTTAATAATCAGAAAAGGTTCCTAAAATTACGAACATTAAAGACTAGATTAACAAGGCTGAATATTTAGACTAGCTATTCAACGCCTTAATAAGTATTATTACTTAAAACCTTACTAGTTTTTAAGCCTTAGTAAGGAATTTAAAAAAAGATCTTGATCCTATAAATTAGAAAACTTAGCATTTAATTAGAGCGCAATATAAATTCTACTTAAATAAAGCTTACTAAAAATAAATAAGCCTTAAGTATTTGTTTAATGGGTAGCAGCTCTTGTAATAACAAGTAATCATCTACTTACTAATCAAGGTTATCAGACTGTTAGCAGTCACTAATTTTTAAAACACCTTAGGCACTAGGATTATACTAAACTAGTTAGGTAGGAAGTGCAATAAGCTAGTATAAATAATAGCGCTTAGCAAAGCTTAATAAACATTTTATAATTTAAGAAAGATTATTAGCATTTATTACAAGATTAGTTAATTAGTTTTTTAAAAGTAAAGAATATATAGTGTTTTAAACTAAATCTAAATTAAAATAGGTTAATAATTACAAATTATCTTATAGCTAATGAAAAGTATTGAGTAATTATATCTTTGCTTTTATAAGATAAGTAAACACTTCTAGACACTACGCAACTACTTTAAATTTAAAACTATAGTTATAGAATTCATTTCTACTAATAAGATACTACTGACATGTTGAACAATAATTAAAAATAGATTGTAAAGTGATAAAATAATAATAAATTGGTAACGCTGTAGACCTAGACTAAGAAAGGGGGCTAGACAGATAGTACTAGTAAATTAGCTGCTAATAAACTAAATAGAGCATTATCTAGTTTATTAGCTTTAGAACTTATTAACTTAAAAAACTTAATTAAATATATTAATTTCAACGTGTTTAGTATAGCCTTTACCCCTTATACGTTGTTTTTTGTAAAATTATAGATAGTAGAGCAGCAGTTTACTTAGTTAATAGCATAGGTTACTTAGTACTAAATACCTATTATAAAGATATTTAGGACAAGACCTTTAAGGCAGGCACTTAATTTATTTTAGTTACTAGAATATAAAATACGCTACTTAAATATATTTTATATAGCAAGGTGTTACACGGGGTTGGTCTACACTTGTCTAGACTCAGTCTAAATTAGGGCGAGGCTAATGTATAGGGTAGTCCCTGAAGTATTGTAGAAATAATTTTAAGTAGAAAAGAGTTATTAATATTAACTAAAGGTAAACAATAATAATTCTATAAAAAATAAAATAACTAGTTAACAATCTTTGTAAGAGATAAACTATTTAAGTTAACTACAATAAGTGTAATAATAAAATCTAATACATTTTTATACTTATTGCCTTGGTCTTGCTATCTTGTATATCTCTTCTAAAAGGGATGTTTGTAATAGCGCTGCTATCCTTTTATACACAGTTATCCTAAATAGCTAGCCTTAGCAGGATAGTAATTACGTAATTAGCGCCTTATGTAGATTATTACTTTCTAACGTTGTGGCTAGTTAACCTTTAACCCTTGCTTATACGTTAAAGAGAAAATCCTTTCTATTACTTGTAATATTATCTCCCTTCTTAGGCGTATTATTTTAATACTCTAGAATATTGTTTTCTTATACTATGTGTTAAATTACTAGCTATATATAAAGTCTTAGTATGCTTATTATGTTATACGCTTGTTTTCCTTTATACCTTCCTAACTATACTTAAAGTTCTATCTTTCTGCTGTTTTTATTTATAGAACTCTACTTCTAAGTGTTGTGCTTATGCTAATTATGTAAAAGAGCTAGGCCTAAAAATAGCTTTTTGTTGTAAGCAGTATAAGGTAAAGAACTTCTACTACTTTATAAATAATATAACTAGTTGTTATGCTAGTTATATTTTTGTAAAGGCGGAGTGTAGTTTTTTTGTTTCTAAAAAAGAGTAAAAAAAAGTTTAGCATAAAAAGCGCAAGAAGCGTTTTAAAGTTGCGCATTTAAAGGCTTAGTTAGCTTAAAGTAAGCTAGAGCTCTTAAAGACTAAGGTGTAAAAGCCATTATTTACTAATTAAAATTTTACTATTTTAAATTTTTAGGATTGTGCGAAGGAGTAAGCTAAGAGAAACTCTGCCTTTAGTATAGACTTTCTAACAACTAAACTATTACTACTTAAACTATTAACTAACTTATACTAGTTACAGGCTAATACTTTCTTTAATTCTTTTTCTAATTACTTTTTTTTTTAAGGACTTGGTCCTTTCTTTTTTAGATATTTTTAATAGTACTTAAGTACTTATAACTTATAGTTTGTTATATTTTTCTTTAGTTTTTAAGTGTTTTAGCTTTCTAGCTATTCTTGCTACTTAACTAAGTATTTCTACTAACAACTAATTTTCTGTAAGTTCTTAATCTCTTTCACCTTGTACTTATTATCTTTAAGCTTTATATTAGTAGCTAGCTTAGTATTTAAAAGTGCTTTTTTTAGAAGTTTTTTGTAAAAGATAGGGTAGACACGTATGCCTAGTAGCAATTAGAGTTTTTAGTTTTTATTGCCTATTTTATTTAGGATTTTAAATAGTCTTACTTAAAAGTTATTTAGTTTTCTACTTAGTTGCTTAGTTTTTAAGTTCTGTTGTAATAAAAAAACTTTATCTCTCTTTTTTAAAGTTAGTCTTTTAATTTTTTACTTATAAGCTGTTTTAGCTATTATAAAGTTCTTATAAGCTATATTCTTGCTTAATTCTTTATGTAGCTCTTATATTAAGTAGGCTTTATTATCTACGCCTACTGCAAAACTCTTAATATTTTTTAAATTTTAATAAGCAGCTAGCTTATATTTATAGTTTGCGTAGTATAGCAAGTGCTTTGTAGTTACTAACTTTATACTATTATAAGCTTATTATACTATAAGTAAGAGTTTAATCTAGTTATCTTGCAGCTTGTTAGCATACATTCTTAGATACTGTTCTAGTGTCTAGTTTGTCTATTCTGTCTAGCTATCTATTTTAGAGTAAAAGCTAGTTAATAGCTTTTTCTTTACGCCTAATTTTGCTAAGAATATATTCTAATACTTAGACATAAATAGTTTGTTATAATTAGTAATAAACTCTTTAAGTATCCTATACTTTAGTATTAGTGCTTTTATAACTTTATACGCGCAGCTTTCTGCTCTAATAGCTTTTTTTATAGGCACAAATTTTGCTACCTTAGTTAATTAATTAATAATTACTAGGATAGTATTGTAAAGTTAAGCTAATTATAGTTTTAATAATTTTAAAAGCTTTACTATAAAGTTTATTGTTACAATACTTTATAGTTTTGTTAGTAGCTGTAAGGGTTGTAATAGGCTATAAGGCTTATATCTATTAGGCTTATTTTAGTAACAAGCTAAATATTTACTTAAAATATTTTACACTTTTACTTTTAAGTATAGTATTGTAAATACTTTAGCTAGTTGCTTAACTATTTTTTTAATTGCTATATGTCTTTATTGTAAGAACTTGTGTAGTTTCTTAATAAGACTTAATCTTATATATAAAAGTATATTATTTAATTTTCTTAAACTATATCCTAGTACTTTTATTTGTCTTGTAGTAGTTTATTAGAGCTGTTTTCTTTAGGCTTAAACTACTAGTTAGCTGCTTTTTACTGCTACTACTATTATAGTATTTCTACCTGCTTAGCTACCTTAGCTACTTTAGCTAGTTTTAGCTAGTTATAACATAGACTGCTGTTTAGCATTTTTTTAAATATAGCGTTATATAGTTTCTTGCAACTTCTTTTATATAAGTTAAGTCTTTTACTTAAAGTATCTACTACTTTATTAAGTATTTTAGCGTAGTGTATTATCTTAAAATTAAACTAAGCTAGCAACTTAGCTTATTAAACTTATTATTAGTTTAGTTTCTTTGTTGTTATAAACTTTGCTAAGTTCTAGTAATTAGTAAAAACTTCAATCTAGTGTAGTAGTTTTAACGAATAAACTTCTTACTATTTAAAGAAATTAACTACTTCTAGTAGCCTTTTAATGTAAACGTTGTAATTAAGCACTACTCTAGAGAACTTTCTTAAATAGTAGAATACTAGTTTCTATTTTTTATTTAGGCACTGCTGTAATAATATAGCTCTAAGTGCGTAATCTAATATGTTAGTCTTAACTTACGTCTTTTATTTTAAGTTGTATATTTTTAGTATAGGTGCCTTAAAGAATATTTGTTTAATTCTATTAAACACTTTCTTCTGTTTTTTGTTCTAAGTAAATCCTATTTCCTTCTTTATAATCTCTAAGAGGGGTATAGTGATTTTTAAGTAATCTTTAATAAACTTTTAATAGTAGTTAGCAAATCTTAAAAAGAATTACACGTCTTTAACTATTTTAGGTGTTAACTATTTCTATATAGCTGTAATCTTTTTTAGATTTATCTTTACTCCTTTTGTAGATATTATAAAGCTTAGAAATTCTATCTTCTTAACATAGAATTTGTACTTCTTTAGCTACAGGTATAGCTTATAATTCTTAAGCTTTTAAAGCACTTTCTTAATATGCTTTACATGTTTTTTAAGCGTTTTTTTAAAATACACTAGTATATTATCTAAGTAGGCTATAATAAAGATTCTAAAGTATTTTTAAAGTGCGTTGTTAATAACTAATTAGAAAGTTGCTAGTGTGTTTATTAATTTAAAAAGTATAACTATGTATTTAAATAGTTTATACTTTGTTTAAAACACTGTTATTTACTTGTAACTTTTTTTAATCTTAATTTAGTAAAATCCTTTCTAAACGTTAAATTTTGTAAACTACTTAGCTCCTTAGAGTTAATCTATAAGCTTTATGATTAGTAGTAAGAGATATTAGTTCTTTTGCGTTACGCTGTTTAACTTTTTAAAGTTAATATATAGTTGCTACTTATTATCAGGCTGCTTTACAAATAAGATACGTAAGGCTATTAGGCCTAATTTTAGTTAGATAAATCTTCTTTAAGTTTAACTTAGTAAAGTTCTTTTTAAATGTTAAATTTTATAATCTACTTAGCTTCCTTAAGTTAATCTATGAGCTCTGTTATTAGTAGTAAAGATATTAGTTTTTCTGCGTTACGCTGTTTAACTTTCTAAAGTTACTACATAGTTGCTACTTCTTATTAAGCTTTTTTATAAACAAGATAAGTAAGGCTATTAAGCCTAATTCTAGTTAAATAAATCTTTTCTTTAGATTCTTCTAGATGTAATTCTTTAGCTTAGTATTGTGCTTAGGCAATATTAGGTATATTAGTTCTAGGCTTAGCTTGGCTCTATTATCTAGGATAATCTTGTAATCCTAATTCTAATAGTTTACTAGCTCTATAGCCTTGTCTTTTTTAAAAAGTTCCCTAAACTTATTAGTATAATACTCTTTTAGTATTCTTAGTATTAAGAGTTCTTTTTTTATAGTTGCAACTTATTTTATTTAAATAACTTTTATTTTCTATAAATTCTTTGTATAAATTCTTTTAATTTTATGTAGTAAGATCTTGCTAAATCTCCTATTCTAAGTTAAGCTTTTATTTATTAAGCGTATCTTTTTACGTACTCTAGTAACCTTATGTATATGTTCTCTTTTAAATATTGTTTTTATTTGCTAAATAATAGCGGGGTTATAGGCATTTAGCTAGTTATAACTAATTAATATATCTAGTTGTTCTAGATTTATAATATGAATGTTTATTTAGCACTCTATGCCTGCTATTTATAGCTTTGTTAATTTAGTCTCTAACTGTATTATGCTGTCTCTATATCTTATAGGTTTTCTGTTAGCTAGTACTATTAGGATTAGTTTTCTCTTAATTTAGTACAGTATATTGTGTTTTTTTACTATTTATAAAGAAATTATTGTTTGCATAGCCTTACTGTCTATAAGCGCCTATATGTTTTAAATGTATATAAATATAGTTGTAAGTAACTACTTTACCTAACTATTAGTATTTTGTACTTTTTTTAGAGTTGTCTTAAGTATGCCTTTACTAGTATAACTTTATTTTTAGTAGCATTTTAGTTTTTTACTTACTTACTTTTTCTTTTTCTAGAAAAGTAGCCTGTATTATACTTAGTGCTATAGTGTGGTGGACGGCGTAACGCCCGGGACGGCGTAACGCCCGATCCGCCCATGCAACACCATTTCTTCAACAACGCGTAACACTACTAATATGAGCTCAATTGAGGCTGCGCTTGCAGCTATAGAATCGCTGAATTCAGGAGAGAAATCTATATACGCGCAGATCGCAAAAGAATATAGTGTTGAGCCTACAACCCTCGCTCGCAGGCATAAAGGTGCATTAACCTCGCGCAGCCTTAAGGCTTAGAATCAACAGGCTCTCCACCCACAACAGGAGCTAGAGCTCCTACAGTATATCAAACAGCTTACTAGGCGAGGCCTTCTACCTACACAAGCTATAATACGAAATTTCGCCTTACAAATTGCAAGAAAAGAAGTTAAAATATACTAAGTTAATTACTTTGTCCACTAGTACCCTAATAAGCTTATTTTAAGATAGACAACAGGCATAAATAACAATTACTACAAGGCTAATTCTAGAAGAAAGTACAGCCTATACTTTAATCTCCTACGCGAGAAAATCAAGCAGTACCACATTAAGGCGCGTTATATATATAATATAGATAAGAAGGGCTTCCTCCTTAGTATCCTAAGAAGATTAAAGAGGATCTTTAATAAGCCTTTATATAAGTAAGAAAAAAAAGAAGTACTATTTAAAATAGCTTGCGAGAGTAAATAACACTCCTAGCCTGCATCTATGCTAATAGATCTTACCTAGCGCCTACCTTTATATATTAATTAACCTTAAAATTGATACAGAACACTTAGTTATAAGCCTTTAATTCTAAAACTTATTAAGTTTAAATTACCTTATTACCTTCTAGCTAGACAAACAACAATATTAGTCTTACGTAGCTTAAATAGGTATTTAATTATAATACTAAGGCAAAGGCTTAATCCTCTTATTAATTACTTATTTTAGACAGCTATAAATCTTACTTTACTATAAATTTTATTAAGTACTGTAATGAGAACAAGATTTTCCTTATAGTCTTTTCTCTTTATTTAACTTACATGCTGTAGCCTCTTAATATTGCCTTATTTAAGCTTCTCTTATTAGCTTACTAGGCTAAGATATTTAGATTTCTAGAGAGGAACTAGGGCCTTACCTTAATAAGTAAGAGAGATTTCTTTCACCTCTTCTACTAAGCCTAGTAGGCCTCTTTTAAGGAAATAACAATTCTAAAAGCTTTTAAGGCTATAGGCCTTTTACTTTTTAATTCTAAAGTTATATTAAAAAAGTTTAGTATTAAGAAAAGCCTTTTAAGTAATAGTAAGTCTTTAAGCTTAAGTGCCTTAAACTAGAGAAAAGTTAAACGCCTACTACGCAAAGTAGTAAAAGATTAAGGTAATAAACAAGCTTAAAAGCTAAGCTAAGTTTATGACTAAATCTTAACTTAAAAGACCTTTTTTAAGTATAAAGTTAAGGGTCTACGCAAGGCTTTAATTAATAAAAAAACGCATAGAATACAAAAAAAGCCTCTCCTACTTTAAGAGCCTAAGGAGTACTAAGGTGGAGCTATAGTCTAGTCTCTAAGAAAGGTAAAAGAGGCACGTGATTACCAGCAGCTCTAAGAGCGTAAGAAGGAGCAAGTACAACACTAAAAAGCTAAAATAAACAGGCATTGTAAGGAGATAAGGCAGGCAAAGAGGAAGAAAAAAGAAATAAGGCAACAAGCAAGGGCTGCAGCTTAATTAGTAAGGGAGAAGGAGAAAGCTGAGAGGGCTACTAAACAGGCCTCTAGGGCAGCTGCTCGCAGGGCTGCAAAACAACTCTAACAATCTATAAAAACCTCTTAAAAGGGTAAGAGGAGCAGCCTTAAGGCTCTTAAAAAGGCTACTTAAAAAAAGAGGCCTATCGCGAGCCCTACAAGTAGTGGAGAGCCGCAAGGTAGTGTTACAGCTTAACCAGCGTCTACCTCGCGCACAGGGCGCGCGATTAGAACTCCAACTCAATTTCTATAGCTATATATATTATTTAAGCCCTCTAGATCTCACCACTAAAAAATCTCGCGATAGTAGCTATTGTGTGAGGCTTTACAGCCTCAGGTGTGGTGGTAATTTTGGTGTTCAAATCGGGCGTTACGCCGTCCCGGGCGTTACGCCGTCCACCTCGGTAAGTAATTATTATTATAATAAAAGCTCTAATAAAAGTTTTAATAAGGTATCTCTTACCTTAGAGCTTATTTTTATAGCTCTAGCTTTTTTGCTTTATTAAATAGGTAGTCTGCTACCTTATAAATATTTAATAATAAAGTAATATAGTAGTAGTTGTCTACTTGTTGTGCATTTTTAAGTTACTATTAATAGAACTTACATCTATCCTTGCATTGCGTTTATAGGAGTTAGTAGTAAATCTCTACTTTTTTAAGTTTATAAAGGTAATACTTGTCTGCTAGGCATTTATTTGCTAATAAGTTTAGGTAGTAGTACTAGTTTTAGTCTACTCTACACTCTTCCTTATCTTTTTTATAAAACTTGTAATTAAGCTTATAGTTGTACTAATACAACTTTTTATATTTTTTAGTACTTTTTACTTCTTTAGCTTCTTAGTTTTTAACTTTAGCTACTAAATTATACAAGTAAAGTTGTTAGTGTACTGTCTAATACTTAACTTTTTTAGCATTTTTGCTAGTAATTATAATTTTTTTTTAAATTATATATTTGTTAGTATAGTGCGTTGTTGTTTTATATACTTAGTATTAGTTGTTAGCTAATTATTTTAGTATAACTTTTTTTTTAACTTTCTAACTTGTTAGCCTAGGTTTACTTAGAATAAGAACTTTATTATTTAGTTTTTATTATAGTACAATTTTATAGCTATTTATTAAGCGTGCTTTTTTGTAGAGGTCTAAGTTGCTTAAGTTATTATCTAGTTCTATTTAAACTAGGTATAGCGTTTCTTATCTGATTATCTTAATTTTAATAGCTGCTTATTTAACTAGTTCTTTTTTGTAGTTTTAGGCAAAGTATCTAACTTTGCTATATTAAAGATATACCTTATTAATATAACGCTTTTAGTGTTTTTTTTGAAAAAGGCTATTTTGCCTTTTTTTTTTAAGTATTTTTATTTTTAGCTTTTTCTTATACTTTACTATTTATAATAATATTGCTATTTCTATTATACCTGCTGTTTTGTTTTTTTATATTAGCTAAGCTAAGTTAAAAGTATTTTTTCTAATTATGCAATTTTTAAAGCTTATTATTAATGTGCATAGCTAGCTTAACAAGCGCGTGTAGTGTATTAGGCTTATTATAGTATATAAAGCTATTTTTTATATTTTCTTTTAAGCCTACTTTAAATATTATTTAAAGTGCAATATTGTTTTAATTAATTTATACTTATAGCTACTTAAATTCTATTATGTATACTAATACTAACATAGTCTACCTTAAGCAAGTAATATTCTTTTTAGCTTAGTTTTTAGCGTTTACCTTTTTTAAAAATGCGTTTTATTTTTTGTTTAAACTCTATTTAACTTATAAATAAGGCTTATATTTTTACTTTAACTTCTCTATATTCTGCATTTAGCAGGTATTTATTTATATAAAGTTATATTTAGTTAAAGGCTTTATCTTTTATATACGTGCTTACCATAAAAATTTTGTTATAATTAGTAAAGACTTCATTATACTTGCAGTATAAATTAGTATAAGTAAAAAATATTTATAATTTTTCAAACTTTTTTTTTATACTTTTTAAGTAGTACTATTTTAAGTTTCTTTGTAGTAATAAGTTGTTTATTTAAAGTAGCTATTAGCTAACTTAAAAGCTAATTAATTATATATATTATAAAAGCTACTTGCTATACTTAAATATAGGCTTATTACCTAAGATTTTTAATTTCTTGTGTTTTTAAGTTATTTTTAGTATTAGAGTTAAATGCGTTAAGCATTTTGTTATTTTTAAACATTAGTTAGCTTAGCGTAAAAGTTCTTAAACTTTTAGCTATATTATTTTAAGTAATGTTTTAAAATATTATTTAAAATTTTAATTAAATAACTTGTTAGTTAAATTGTTTACTAAAATTATATAATAGTTAAAGTATTATATAGGGCTAGTCTACACTTGTCTAGACTTAGTCTAGGTTAAGGTAAAGCTAATATGTAAAGTAGTTTGTAAGGTATTGTAGAAATAATATTAAGTAAAAAAAAGTTATTAATATTAACTAAAAGTAAACAATACTAATTCTATAAAAATAAAATAACTAGTTAATAATTTATGTAAAAGATAAACTATTTAAGTTCACTATAATAAGTGTAATAATAAGATTTAACATATTTTTATATTTATTGCCTTTGTTCTGCTATCCTGTACATCTCTTCTAAGAGGGATGTTTGTAATAGCGCTGCTATCTCTTTATGCACGGCTATCCCAGATAGCTGGCCTTAGCGGGATGGCAATTACGTGATCGGCGCCCCGCGCGGATTATTACTTTCTGACGTTGTGGCTGGTTGACCCTTAACCCTCGCTTGTACGTTAAGGAGAGAATCCTTCCTGTTACTTGTAGCACAAGGCTAGCCCTAAAACAGCTAATTATCTATTTACTAACGTTAAGTTTGTACTAAGCTTCTACGTGAATATTATCTCTAAAGCACAGCTTAAGCAGGTAGGCATCTAGTACTTAGGATATTATTATACTATAAAATTTAAAATATCTAAAAAAAATATTGTCTTAATTCACATAAAGTATTACTTTGATTTCTAATTAGTTGAATATTAGCAACTTCCTTGTTACATTACTTAACTACTACTATTAAACGCTGTAGTATAATTGAGGAAATCTTAAGTGCGCACTAGTAATAAGGATCTATAGCATTAACAATTACCACACTAAAGACAGTAAGCTATTAAAGCTCTAGTCTACTTAGTACAAAATATTAAAATTACTAGTAAAAAGCTATTAGAATATAATTACTATATAGTAACTTATACTTTACAATTAATTTTACTATAATTAAAGGAAGATTACTTTATCTTTTTCAAAAATTTACAAAATCTATTTAATTTCTTAACTACTTAACTCCTTAAGAAATAGGCATACATTGTCAAAGAAGACTACCTAGGCAAGCTGTATAATTATAACATTTAGTTAAAACTACTAAGAATTTTTATATCTATCATTAAAGGCTCTATTGTAAGAATTGAGAGGAAGTATTAGTAGAAAATTATAGAGATTTATTAAAATAACCACACTGCTACACTGCCTTAAAAAGGGCAATTAAAACATAAGAAGTAGGTAGTAGAGAAGGAAACTATAATGAAGACGCTACTGCAATACACTGATAAGCCTAATAGCTAAGCAGAGAGAGCTAGCAAAAAGCTAATTATAAAAGCTATTAAGATGCGCATAAGCGCTAATCTACTAGCTAAGCTCTAGCTAGTAATTATAAATATAGTAGCTTACTTTTATAGAATAAGCCCTCCTAAAGTCTATAGCTACAAACCCCCTATTTAGATGCTTAATAAATAGATTAGATAATATTGCTAATACTATTAACTACTGATAATTAAAAATTAGACTGCGAATATATGCCTGGACTAGAGTACAGTTTATGCCTATAGCTGCTAAGCGTACTAATCAAATAGGAAAAAGGCAGCTCGATGTTATTAGCAAGGATTTAAGGTTAATCCTTATAGCTATATTTGTTCTTTAGTTAGTTATTAAGCCTCTATTATATACTATATATAAGTACTTACACTTAATCAGCTAGTTACCACCTATAATTTTGAATTTAATAAACAGTTATTTTATAAAAGATATTACAAAAAATAGCTGCCAAAAAGTTAAGTAGTTAATATTATAAGGGTCTTTTATAATTATAAGCTATTTAATTCTAAAGATAACTTTAAAGTTCTCTTGCCTATTCAAAGGAGAGTAAATTTGAATACATAGCTAACTACTAAAAACTTTAAAGGTAATCTATTCACTATTTTAAGTAGTTAGGAAGGCCTGCCTACTAAGGATAAAAGTAGATTAGAAGACGCTAAGTAAATAGAGCACAAAGCTAGTATACTATTAGGAATTTGCTTATATTAGTAGCAAGATACTAGTTTTGCTACTTAAAAACTAACTTCTAGACTACAGACTTTGGAGAGCAATAACGTAATTAATTGTAGAGTATTTAATAGTTAAAACGCAGTGCGCTTGCCTAGAAGAGCTAACCTTTTAATATTTAAAAGTAAGGAGCCTTCTTTGAATAAGCCTGTTAACCTATTACTAGTTTAATATTATAGGCTCAAAATTTTTAAGACGCTAGCTGATTAAAATAAAACCTTGACTTAGAGCAGGCAAGTTATATACTGTGAATTATATTATAATTTAAGATTCTAGGTCTTAGATGGCAAACAAAGTAAGCAATTATAAGCTTAACTTCTACTTATAAAATATAGTGCTAGAATTCCTAGTCCAAGCCCAAATTAGCTTACAAATTGTTATCTTCTACTATATAAGCTAAGTAGTAGGCGTAAATATAAAGAAATAACTCTAGATCTTAACAAATAACTTTAAAAAAAAAGTATAGGTAGTGTTAACACAGAAATTGCGGATTATAAAAATCTTTTATAAACAAATTTTTAAAATACTTACCTACTAGGTTTGCAAGTAACTTAGGAAGACTAAGTAAGCTATAGAACTTTTAATTACGTAGTTAAAGTAGCTTTACTTACTAAGCATAAACTAAATATAGAAAACGCTTTACTGTATTACAACAATCTACCTTAATTGCTAAGATTATAAAAGTAATTACTTTAGCACTTTATAAGGGCCTTGTTTAAGAATGCCTGCAAGAAAAAGATTAATTATTTAAGTAAAAATAGGACTTAAACTAAAATATTAAGAGAAGAAGTAGATAATTGACTAATACTTACAAAGTAAGTTTTAAACCTATAAGTTTAATTAAAACAGCTTCTTTCTTAAATACATGGAGCAGCTTATTACTAGAAGTAATTCTAAAAAAGAAACTTAATAAATTTAATAAATGCTACTACATTAGCAGCTAAATACTTTAGAGCAGTAGTAGCTATTGTTGCTAAGAATAATTTATAGATCAAGCAATATAATATTATAGAAGTATTCTTTCATATATTAATTTTAGCAGATAACCTAGTAATCGATAAAATGCTGAATAGTTTTAAAAAGCCTAGAAAGTGCGTACAGCTTAACTGCGTACTTTATAAATTATAAGACTTACTACTGTTGTAGTATAAGAAGTTCTTAGAATTACTAAAAAATTTCAGACTTATTGCCTTACTAAAGAAACCCTGCCTATTCTTTGATTTAAAAAAATAGAATATTAGTTTTCTTCTATATAGATGATATCTTACTGCTCTTCATAAAATATTATAGGTAGAAAGTACTAAATTTTTAGTTAGAAATTATAGACAAGCACAAGATACAGGAACAAGAATTAGTTGAATAGTTTCTTAGTATCTAGGTAATTAGAAATTATAGAAACTAAATAATTACGATTGTGTATAATATGTATATTAACAAGATTTGAAAGAAGTTTAAGCTAGAAAATAGTAGCTTTCTAAAACCTCTACTGCTGTTAGAGAAGCTAATCAAGAACACTAGTAAAGCAACGAAGCAAGAAATTAAAGCCTACTAAGAAAAAGTCAAATTCGTGCTATATAGAGCTATTATACTTTATCTAAATGTTACTTACTCAATTTTAAAGCTCTTTTACAGACGGGTGAGAAGAAAAAATCCAAAAAGTTGTTATTTTCAAAGCTTTATATTTCCATGACTACAAAAGCTATACTAGAAAGAGTTAGTGATTTGAAAAGCTGAGAGCCTCTTCTTTTGGGTAGGCTGCTGAGTAAATTGCTTAGTTAGCATAATTACTCTTAATCTTCGCAGTAAAAATACAGGTTAAAAAACTTAAGAATATATTATAATATAACTTTTTTTTGAATGTGTAAAAATTGCTAGAATTTACATAGAATAGATAGCATAAGCTAATCTTAGTCTAGTATAAGTTGGTAATTGTAAAATATACTGTTAAGTAATATTAGAGAGCTTTCTTTTTAAATTTTTTCTTAATAAATAACTACAATAGCGTACTAATACTTAGTGTATTAGCCCTTAGCTTCTTTTACTTGCAAATAACGCCTTAGTAATAATAAAAAACTATTATTAATCGCCTTTAAAAGTACGTAATCTTATTTCTCCTTTATAGCAGCGTTAAAGGCTGCTATACTTCTTTTATTATTTTCTATACTTAAAAAAGCATTAAGCTTTTTAGCTAAAGCTTTTTTTAGCAAAGCCTACACGTTTTCTATAAAATTCAGATTAGGACTATAAGCAGAATACTTAAAAAGTAATATCTTATTTTTAAAAAACTAAGATAAAACTTTTAGAGTTTTATAGATCTTAGAATTATCCTGCTAAAATTTCTAGCCTATATAGAGGTTAGTAAGGCGCTTAAGTATATACGAAAAAACTTTTACTTTTTAATTCTAATATAGTGTAATAAGCCTTTAAATAGAAAAAAATTATTTCTAAAATACCATTTTTTATTCCAGGTTTTCAATATTAAAATTAATTTTTTTTAATATAGTTTAAATTCCTAAAAGAAGTAGTAGTTAAAGAGATTTTAATTACTACTAGTTTAGATCTTCTATTAATCTAAATTGCACCCTAAACTTAAATAGATATATCATAACCTATAACTAGATTAGTTAATTTTCTAAAAATAGATTTAAATAACTAAAATCCTATAGATATAATATAGTTGGTTATTTAATAATTAAAGTTTCTTAGAGCTTACTTATATTATTGTAGAAACATTTTTCTTTCTTATTTTATTATTATGCTTTATTTTATAGTATTTTATTTTAGCACTATGCTTACGTTTAATAGCAGACTTGTCTAAAAATATAAATTTGTTAAAGTTTATTTTATTTGTTTTTTAAGCGTTTATTTAGCGTAAATAAAATAATTATAAGCTTTTTCAGTGTTTAAAGGCGTCTTTTTTTAAGAAATATATATAAAATTATTTTCTTTTTTTAGATAGCGTTGTACGCTTTTAATTATAAGTTCTATACAATTATTTTTTTTAAAAATATTAAATTATGTTTTTAGGGCTTCTTGTAAAGTCTTTATTAAGTACTCTTTTTGCTTTTTTTAAAATTCTAGAGGAACAACCTTATTTAGAGCTAATAATAAATAAAAAACCGTTCTTTCTTTATTTAATTTAATAAAGAGTATTGCAAATAGTTTTAGAAGGCTTTTCTAGTATATTACTAATAGAGGAGATAGATTTATTTTAAAAATCTAAAGTATAAACTTGTTGTTTAAATTAAAAGAGATTGCAAGCTATAGAGGAGATAATATAAAAATAGAAAGTTAAGATAAATAAGAGAAGTAAATATATTACATTTTTATTAAGTTATTACGTAATTAGTGCTTACGTAAGCAACCTCTATTTTTTCCTTTCATTAAAATATAAAGAAATACAAAAAGTTAATCTATATTTGCTTACATTATTCTTACAGAAGCTAATTAAACTAATTTTTTTAGCCCTTTCTATACGTTTACAAAAAAGATATGCTATTTATCTATTTTTGCTTTGTTTAACATATTTTAAGCGAGATTATAAGCGCAATGGAGCTGACTAAGCAGCTTACTAAGCAACCTATCTTGAATAGGAGGCTCTTGGCTTTCCAAATCACTTACTTCTTTTTGTATAGCCCTTCTAGTTACTGAAATATAAAGCTTCAAAAACCATAGCTTTTTTAATTTCCTTTTTTTGTCACCCCACTGTACTTCCTTATAATCATTAGTAATTAACATATAAAAGCTATTAAATAAATAAAATTATCAACTACCTTTAGACAAAATAGCATGCGATCTATTGTAAGAACTACAATAGCCTAAACTTAATAATTGTAAGCAATGCTTTCTTTGAAAATAATTAGGAAACTTATTTATTATTTTATAAATATAAAGCTATCCTATACAGAAGTCTAATATTCCAGAAGGAGGCTTAGTAGACTATAGTAACTACATTATCTACTAAGGCTAAGCTGCTTAGCCTTAAGCAAACTACTAAGAAAGCTATAGCCTATAAACTGGCTTCGGCCTTTTGAGAAAACCTTTTGATGTGACCACACATTTTGTAGACACGTTTTTGGTAAAAAACGATTTATTGCTAACAACAGGTATCTAGGCTCATGCCCCCTTATTTGGCATTGCTAGCACGCAATTAGTGTGTTGCATATTTAGATAAAAACAAAAATGCGCAATATCTCTCTAACTAACTATCTTAACTAAAAACTTTTTACTGCTAACTGCAACTTCTGTTGTTCTTTTGCTATTCTAGCAGTGTTGTAGTTGCGGCGTTTAGTGCCTATTCTTAAATATAAATAAATCATAATAGTATTACTATCTATACACAGCTCTCTTATTTCTAAAAGCATTTTATAAAATTCTCTTGCTTGTTAGATTATCTTAGCTACTTAATAGCTGTCTTAACACGCCTTTACTTCTTGCAAAACTACTTCTAAATCTCTTTACTAAAGTTATATATAGGCAGGAGAAGTTTGCTAAAGTTACATACCTTTACTATACTTAGACTATTAATATACGCAGTATATATAGTGTATTAGCTAAACTAGCCTTGTATAGTTTTTATTATAACTTTTACATCTATAACACTAGACGCGAAGATATCTTATCTATAGTTATATTTTAACCTCTATACTAACTTAGTGACTACAGGAACTATTGCTACTTGCTTCTTTTTAACAAATAGAGGTAGTTGCTTAAAAATAGTAAATACTAGCTTTGTAATCTACTACTATAGCTTCTTGTATAGTAACTTAGTAAAGTCTAACTTTACTTAATATAAGCTATTAGTCTTTGTATTAAACAAGGAGAAGAATAATCTAAGTATTATATTACTTATATATAAGTTGTTTATATGTGGTACTATGTAGTATAGGAAATTCTAAAGGTAAGAAGTAGTAGGCAGAAAGCTTTTATAAAGAAGTATTGCAGGCTCTTGCAGCAATTACGTACGTGTCCTTATTCTTCTCTTCTATTTCTATTACAATCTTGTTGCTAGCTATAGGCTAGCAATTGCTATTAAACACTTTTTAATTAGTGTTGTTTTTTAATACTTTAAGCTAATATTTTTGACACTAATTTTTGCTTAGTAATCTAAGCTTCTCTGCTCTAAGCGCTTAGCGCGTAGACCTTATCTACTTTCTGTTTAAATCTTGTTAACTATATATAATCTTTTTTTTTTACTTTTGCGTCTAATTAGTAGAGAGTAGCTCCTTTTTACTTTTTTGGAAACCTATTTTAACTACAATAACAACCACCACCTTTAACACCTTAAAAAATAAATATATAGCCTATAAACGCTCTTTTTATAAGCTGTCTCTTCATTAAAAAAAAGTTTAGATAGTCTAGTGTAATAATTAACAAACAATTAGTTTTATAGTTAATAAAGTTAAGCAAATTAGCGCTTACTAAAAACATATAAATATGCAAAATATATAGCTATAGCAAAAATTTGCTAAAGAATTATTTTAGGTTAAGTACTTAAGAACAGCAGTTATACCAGCTGATAAACTAACTAAGTAATTTACTTAATAACAGTTTAAGAAGTTTAAGCAGTTACTTAATTTTTAGCAAGTTAAGCACTTAATCAAAAGTAATAATAATTAACAAGGAAAAGACTTATATCAAGCAGTAACATTTATATACTAAGCCAAGTCTCTTCTTAATTGCTTAGAAGGAGCAGAAGATTATAAGCTAAACTAAGTAAAAACTAAAAATTAGAACTAAGAATAAGCTTACTAGGTGGTATTAGAATTATTACACTTACAAGACTTTATTAGTAAGTTTTGCTTAGCTTTTTAAACCTTAGCAAGCTTAAGCATATTATTTGCTATTTTAGCTCAAATAGCAAAAGTCTATAACCAAATAAGGCGCAAATTAAATCAATTACACTTATAAATTAGATTGCAAGACAAGTATTATTCTATACTAGCATATATATATAGTTAGTTTACATAATAATCAAAATAATTATAAGATATACAATAATATAAAGTGATTAAGAGAAGCATTATGTAAGTATGCTATTCTTAAAGCGTTAATTAGCATAGAAGATACTGCTATTACTACTAGAGCTAAAGCTATCATTACTGCAGCTATTATAAATTATAAGCTAGCTGTTAAGCAAGCTACACTTCAGGTTAACTAGAATTATATTTAGTGTTACAAAACTTATATTCTTATTTTAAAAGCTCTTCATAAAGTAGAAGTAGGTAACAAGAGTTAAGCAGCCAAACTTTAAAACAACATATTAAAAGCATAGCAATTTATTACTAAAAGCTTTTACGTAGAAGGCTTTCTAGTAAATAAAATACTACAATTAATTTTTTCACAGTAAGCCATAATGTTTTTAAGTAGTATATGCTTATTAAGTTAGTACTTGTTATTATTTTTCTCTTAAAAACTAGTTAGTAGCTGAAGCAAGAAGCTTAACTATTCAAAAACCAACTTTTTTTTATACATAACTATAAAACAATTGATAAGATTATTATTATTGATATAGCATATATGAAACAAGTAACTACTATAGTAAGTGCTACTCTAAATACTAGTTAAAACTTAATTAAAGCAGCGCTTAGCCTATAAACTATTAAGAATTTTCTTTATAGAGCGCTTACACAGAGAAACGGAAAATTTTAATAAACTAGTATTAATTTCTAAAAAGCTTATAAGCGCCTTTTTTTAAGTAAATAAAAGCATGTTGTAATTTATTAATAGCTTAATAAGCGTATGTAGGCTATTGCTATTGTTATATTGCTAGGCTCTTAACGTTGCTTAAGCAGTAATCTACTTTAACTTTTAACAGGCTCTAAATTCGTCTTACCTCTGCGCTAGCTTAATCTGTTCGTTAGGCTTTTATGTTAATTAAAAAATAAATAACGGCTTAATAGTAGACTTAATTTCATAAATAAGTTAATGCGTTTCTAAGCAAAGCTAGTAGAAGTCTTATAGTATATATATAGATTAAAAAGCAAAAGCGACTAACTTTAATTATTCACAAGATTAGCCGATTACTAAATTTTATTCTTAAATAAGCTTTAATGCGCGTAATACCTATACTTTATACTATTTTTACGTTGCTAGCGTAGACTTTTTAAGTAACACTTACGCTTATTACTAGTAAAGACTAGCTATACTAAAAAGATTAGTCGCTAATTAATAAACAAACAGTAGAGTAACAAGGCTTACTATATCAATAGTAATAAAGGTGCGTTGAAAATTGGAAAAACTTTGTAATCAATATTATAGTAAGGTTAATGGTTTTAGAAAGGCAGTACATATAATTAGCATTTATAGTAATTGCACATAGACTAATTACGCAATTTTTAAAGTCTATCTAACATTTTAATATTTTAATAAGACTCAGCCGCTTAATTAATTGAAACAACATTACAATATTACAAAAAAAAAATTTAGGTAGTAAAATATAAGTTATAAGAAGATCTTTTAATTAACAACGTTAATTACTGTAAGAATCAAGACCTTACTTATAGCTTAAATTAATATTTTCTTACTAACCTAGGGGGGTGTGTTAGAGTATTAACACGCGGATCACCTTGTTAATTTGGTGATCCTAGGAAGCTGTTCACGAAACGGCCCCGCTAGCGTCTATATAAACAGGCCAGATCGTCTTATGTCTCTTTAGTAGTTATTGGACACTTTGTTGTAGCACTTAGTTGATTAATACACTTACTTTCCACTCAGGTGATCAAGCAATTGCTCCTTCTCAGCTCCCACAGAAGTACATTATATTTTATACACAATACAGAATGTATAATTCAAAAAGTACTTCTATTGAGATTATACAATAGTCCTGCTACCCATTAATGTTATATGAATAATATATTACTAAGTATTTTAACAAATTTTGTATAGTATGCTTAGACAATATCCTTATCTACTCTAAGTTAGAGGCTAAACATGTTCTCTACGTATAGACGGTACTAGAAAAACTACAGCAAACAGGCCTCTAAGTTAATATTATGAAAACCAAATTCTATGTTACTTAAACCAAGTACCTAAGATATGTCTTAACTAATTAAGGGTTAGAGGTAGATTTTAAAAAAGTCTAACCTCTTGATAGCTAGGTTTAACTTATATCTATTATAGGTGGAAGATTGTGTTTTAAGTTTATAGAATTTTATAAGCAATTTATACTAAAATTATTGCAAATTGCTAAACTACTCTTTATATTGTAAAGCTTTTAAAACTATTTGTATAGAATGTATAATTTGAAGAGGTCTTTAGAAGGTTAAAAGCTATATAATTTGAAATTTCTACTTTATATTACAATTACCTAGAGTAGAATACTAAAGACTAACGCATGAGATAGTGTTGTTAGAGGCACTTTTGTTAAAAAATAACAAGGCAAAAAATAAAAGTCTAGTAGCATTTTTTAGTAAGGTCTTATTAGGATTCAAATTAACTTAGAAAAGCTTTAATCAGGAACTTTTCGCTATTATTGTAGCGTTTAGCAAGTAGCAACTCGATAAGTATTAGCTTACTCTTAAATTAACGTGTACTTAGACTACTACGTACTAGTGTACTTTATAATTATAAAGGTCTTAAACACTAGGCAAGTTTATAAGGCTAAGAAACTTACACCTTTTTTTTACATCTGATATGTACTTGGAAAACATAATCCTTACACTAATATTCTCTTGCGGCGTAAGTAGAATATAAAAAAATTTAAGTCTGCCTAAAGTAATAACTATTTGCTAGTTCTACTTAGATTGCACTAACTAGACAACTTAATTCATTCTAACTTTGCTTATACTTATGTTACATAACTTTACGCTTATATCTTGCCTTTAAGTGTAGTTAAAGCTATCTTAAAGCCTAAAACTCTAGATTTGCTAGAATTAATTCAATTTGTCTTATAAACAAAATATACCGCTTATAAAGAAGAGCATAATCTTCTACCTAACAAGTACTTAATTAAAAACAGGTAATTTTTAAATTTAAACTGCCTCTACGTACCTTCTAACTCCTTCCTCTGCACTAGAATAATCTAAGAGGTATACAATTAGGTTTTATTTACTTGCCTAAGCGCTATGAAAACTTATTAGTTAATTGCCTTAAAATATTACTAGAAAGGTATAGAGGCTACCTGTAAGAAATACGTGAAGAACTATATAGTCTATTATAAGGTACGTGTAAGATATACCTAAATTTCAAAAATAATTTATCTCTTACTAATTCTTAATTATATAATACACTATTTGTGTATTGACTTTAAAGAGTTACTAAGAAATAGACATAGTTCTAACTAGGTTACAGTAGTAGTCAAACCCTTATTTAAGCAGGCTATTATTCTTATGTGTTATAAGATAATTAACGCAAGATATATAGCTGAATTATTTATTTGATAAGTATACTATTTTAGCTACACACCTTGTACTATAATTTCTGATTAAAAGCCTTAGTTTATGTCTAGTTTTTAGTTTAAGTTCTGTTAGAATTCAGCCGTTAAAGTTAAGTGATTAACTATGTACTATAAAGAGACTAAAAGTTGGACGAAGATTGTGAACGGATATATTGACTAGAGGCTATAACTAATTATATCTTACCACTAAGACAACTAGGATAGATTCCAGCGTCTAATTCATAGAGCACAAATTTCTTTACTTTATTTTACTCTTAACATGTTCCTATATTAGATCCTTTATAAATTGAATTTTAGACATAGCTAGGACTAGAAGCAGCTAGCTCAAACTTTTCTCTCTACTAATAAACTAAACTACCAGGATGTACTAGCCTTGGCTACTTAAATATATAACTCGTAAAAAATAGCCTGGACTTTTTAAAGAAAGGTAAACATTGAATATATGTAAACTACAGTAAATTGTTACTACTGTCTAATTAATTGAGATATCAAGGAGAAGGTCTTACTAGATATAAAGAACTATGCAACTAATTGCCTAAGCTAGAAACTACTGGTCAAATAGAAGAGACTTTTTAAAGTTCTTAAGAAGGTTAATTACTTATACCACTTTCAGTTACTAGAGAGGTTTTACATCTACAACGTCTTTGAACTAGAACTATTATTTAAAGATTCTAAGAACCTACTCTCTAAATAAGAAGCTCTTAAACTAGATCCCGCAACAATTTAAAAGCATAAAAAAAGGAAAGGTTAGTAAAATTCTTGCTTGTAAAGTATATAGTTTAAAGTTAACGTACCGTGTTAGTTAAGTTGATATAATCTAGACTTAACCTAGTGCTTAGCTTTAAACTTTATAAGATCTTCTTATAGGCTTACAGCTTTCTATAAGAAAACCTTTATACGTTTAGGCCTTCTAAGGTCCTTAGCAAAGTAGATGAAGGCTTAAGAGTAAGGCAAAGAGAATGTGACTTTACTATGAAATAATAATATAAAAGGAAATGAAAGAAAATTTAAAAAATAATAGAAGAAATTTGAATAAGTTATTATAGTATAGCTAGACCCCTCTTAAACCCCCCCTCTCTCTTTACCTCTTTTACTACCTACTACCCTTACTTAAAGATTAAAGTAGGATGACTTCTTCTCCTTGTAAAAGAGAGAGGAGCTGGAGGAGAGCCTACTGCTTTTCTCCTTCTCCCCCGCCTCTCTCTAGAGGCGCTGCTCTTCGTCCTTCTCCCCTAGCAGAGCAACTAGACTACTACTACTAGTTCTGCCCTAGCATGCAAAGGCCTCTAAAAAATTAACCCAACTATCTAGTAAATAAACAGCGTCCTAAATCTTTTAGAGAACGTAGTAAGTGAAAACTAAAATTAAAGCTATAAATAGCTTTTTCTTCTAGCTCTTTATTACCTAAACCTGTTAAGCTACAACAAGGGCTGCTACCTACACCTACTTTTTAGTATGGAGATAGGTAGTTCTTTGCTAAATCCTTTTTATGCTCTCCAGTAGTAAAGAAGTTTATAGTAAAAAAAATCTCAAAAACTCCTTCTTAATTGACACTAGCACCTCTCTAAGTTAATTTTAGTTTAATTAGAAAAAATATATTAAACTTACAAAAGAGCTCATCTTTCTATACTATAAGTAATATCCATATTTCTTAGACGTTTTAGAGTTAAACTAATGTTTAATTCTAAAAACACCCTGCGCGAAAGCGCGCAGTAACTGTAGACAAATAAGACGATACGCCTCTAGTAAAGCCCTAGAGGGGCAGCGTAGTAGCATAGTGTATGTGTGTGTGTATAGTGTTTTAGAGGAATAGAAAAATTACATAAAACATGTTATTATTATAATATTAAAATAGTAAACGCTTAAAGCCGGCCTAATACTACTCTAATTTAAAGTCGCAGTAACTACCTATTAAAAGTCTACAATAATAAAAGATATTATAAAGTTAAAAAACAAACAAATTAGAGATACATAGCTATAAAACTAGCTATCTACTATAAGGGGAGGTAGTGTAACAAACACGTTACAACTCCCTTATTCTTACCGCTATCTTGCTTAGGCCAGATCTTACTAGTATTAGACCTACTCTAGCTCTAGCCTAGATTGCAGGCTTAAAAATAGCTTAGGATCTTTAGTTGCTTTGTGAATTTTTAATATCCTTTTAAACAAGGCCTATAAGTGTTTTATAAAACTTAAGGCTCATTTGTAGATCACCACACACTCCTATATGCCTCTGCCGTAATCTCTTCTGCCAATACTAATTTGTAAGTCTTGCCTGCGCCTTTACTTATAAGCTGTATCCTGTGTAGCTCTATAGTTGCATAGGCAAACTCTAGAGTCTACTAAATCTCTCTTAAAGAGATGGCTCTTAAAGTAGCGGTAACCTAATTTAATTTAAATTCAAGCGGTAGATATATCCCTTTAAGTTGTATAAGTAGGTATCTACTTTTTTACTTTCTACTTAAAGGTCGTTAAGTGGGTATCTAGGTTCTTGCTAATTGCTTTCTGTCTACATTTTTTAAATAGGCTTAACTAATTGCCGCTAGCTAGTTGTTTAATTTACATACTAACAACTGCTAGGCCTGTTTTATTTGTTAAGAGGGTTATTTTTGTAGCCTCTTTTGCAGGGGGGTCTGCTTTTTCGTTTCCTAGTATATCCTAGTAACCTGGGACCTATTTTCTTTATAGTAGTTTAACGTCCTTTCTCAGCCTAAGGCTATATAAGACGTGCAGGCCAAGGCCTGCAGGTATCTAGGTAGGTTTGTCTTCTAAGTTATATACAAAGAGGTAGTTATCCTAATACAGGTAAGGCTCTTGGCCTTTTAGTAGAGGAGGAGGAGGAGGGTATAAATAGAGCTCGGTCGCCTAAACAGGCGATTGCATCTAGTCTTTAGTAGTTCCTTTGTACTAGGCCTGTGTGCTGACCTTGGTTTCCTAAATAAAGGCTATAGTAGCCTTAATGCCTATGTCTGTTTAGAAGAGATATTGCAGAGAGATTAGCTTTGTGCAGAAGTCTTGAAGTATTGCCCTACTATCCTTATGTAGTGTGAAGATCGTCCTAAGAGGATCCAAGAGTTAGTTCTCAGGGAATAAGTAAGTACAATAAACGGAGGTGTGATAGCACGATTAGTAGATCGATGTAATATTACAGGGAGGTTAAGAATAAAGTGTAATCCTTAAATTAAATACTAGAGTCTTGTACGAAGTTGAACACAATAAGCTATAAGGGCATATTGCCTATTACTATATACTAAGCAATAGTCCTAATAGTCGTAATCGCTCCTAGCAATAGTTATAATAGTCGTTATCGCTTCTAGCAATAACGTACCTCACGGGTTCGCCGCCCACACGGGTTGGCCGCCCACTTTTGCCAAGCCCCCATCAAACTCTCCCTATTTACGCAATGCCTTAACAACAACACTAAATAGACTCTTTTAAGGAACGTTAGGTACAGACTACTCTTTAAGCTCTTAATAGAGACGCAACACTCTTCTTGCAACGCGCTGTAGCTATCTATAACATTTCTTAAAAGATACTAAGTAATTAACGCGCTAGACGCTCTTTATAAGTAAATTACTAGCCTAAATTAAAAAATCTAACTGAGCTTAAAGAAGAAGTAGTTATTAAGTATATGCTTAAGCTTATTATACGCAGATTTCCTCCTAAGCTTATAGCTATAGCTAATATAGCTAATTCCTTGCGCGTAGAGCGCAATCTAGGCTAGGTTAGTATAAACTAGCCTAGTACATAGGTTAAAAGCCGCCCTAAGTTTATAATAAAGTTTAATTAAAAGTATAATTATAAAAGAGCGCTTTGCAAAGATTTTAAAGTTATTTAAGGCTAGCTTTGCTTAGTAGCTAATATAAAAGCTAAGTATAGTATTTAAAATAAAAACACGTACAACTTTAATAAGTTAGGCTTCATAATAAGCTAAATATGGATTAAAGTAGTTGTTACAGCTTTAGAGAGATAAAAACAGCTAAAGGTAATACAGCAAGGCAATAAAAAGTAGATAATAGGTATATAAAGTATTAATATAATAAAGTAAGCTATTTTACTTTTTATTATTTTTGAAGGCTGCTATTACCTTTTTACTTAGTACAAAGAGAAAAATCTGCCTTAGAACTAAGTTATTATAGTTTTTAAGAACAGTTAAATAACAAATAAGCTTAAGTTGTAGTAGTTAAAGCACTTTAATAAGTATATAAAAAGAAATGTTATAAGTACTTATTAGCTTTTTATTATTAATAGCTATAAAAGCTATAACTTGCTTATATTCTAGCAATACTATAAAGAGAATAAAACTATTACTATTTATATACTTCAATACTTATTACACTTTTTATAGCCTTTTAATATAAGATGTTTTGCCTCTTTAAAAAAAGTATATAAGTACTAAGCTAAAATTTTTATATGTAACTAGATTACTTATATTATAAAACTTAAGTTCTTACTATACTTTATACGCGCCTATAAGGCAGCAATTACTTTTAGTAATATTTAAAAAAAGTTTAAAGGCGCTAAATTAGTTTTATTTAACTTAAGATAAGTTATAACAGCCTTTAATGTCTAGTTACGTACTTTACTACTACTACTTATTAATAATAAGCTCTAGTAGTTGTAAACTTTAAGTAATACTTTTAAACTAGAGTTATAATTAATGCTTAAAAAGGCAAAAAATTAAAAGCATATAAATAGCTTACTAATATTTATAGTAAAGGCCTTTAAGAAAGTTTTAAAAAGGGCAGTAATTATTATACATAAGCTAGTATTAGCACAAAAAAAGATTACAGAGCTTTAAGTAGTAAATAAAGCTACTATATAATAGAAATTATATAAAAGAAAGTAGGTTTAGGCAAGAAAAACTTTAATAGTTAAGGATAGAGCTTGTCTGACTGCTCTAAAGGAGTTTAGGGCGCGTAGTAATAGAAAGAAGGTAAAGAAGTAAGTACGCGCTAAAGAAAGTAAGCTAACTTCAAAGCGCTGTAGATAGTATAATTAGACTAGGCACAACGCGCGTACGTATAAGCAAGTAGTAAAAGTAGACTTTAAATAATATCTTGTGTTCTATTACTCTATACAGGGTTAAAGTAGGCTGTTTTGCGCCAGAATGTGGTGGTTTTGGTGGGGGCTTGGCAAAAGTAGGCGGCCAACCCGTGTGGGCGGCGAACCCGTGAGGTACGTTAGTGCGCGTGACCTCCTAGTAATAGTGCTTAGCGTAGTAATTAGTGACGTGACTTTTGACTGCAGTAGCCTAATAGGTTAGCTGTCTAGTTCTTAATTAGTTAGTTGTAGTAGTTCTCTATAAGACTTAGGTTTATAACTAAGTTGTAACACTATTCTTCCTCTCTTAAGATCTGTCTTTAGATACCTAACCTTATAAGTTACTTAGCTTATAAGCACAGTTGCCCTGCAGGTTATTATAAGCTTTAAAATCAACTATGTTCTAATTCTTTAACACGCAAAAGCTGTCTTACCTAAAATATCTTTAATATTAATTTTATTTCTAACTTTTCTTGTCACAAGTATTTTATTAATAACTAGCCTTGTTATATTGTGCTAAATTCCTTTTTAAAACATACAAAATGCAGGCGTCTAGGCTAAGCATGTAGAAATATATTTTAGGCCTCTTCAAATAAAACTTGTAGAAAGTATCAAGTAGAAGTAAATATAGATAAAACGTTATTATTTAAATAAATTAAACGTTTGCTGCGTGATAAAAAAATACTAGCGTAGGCTAATAAGCGTGCATAAAGAAAAGCGCTTTGCTTTATATTAAAGCTAGAAGTAAAGAGTAAAAACATTAATGTGGAGTCTCTAGATTGTTCTACAGCATTTAGTAATATTTCGTACGTGCTAATAATGTAGTTTACCTAAGGTAACTTAAATAATGCAATTGCTATACTAGGTGTTAGTAGTGCTATTCCTAAGGCTAGTAGTAGTCTATAAGGTACATTCTTTTCTTTGGTTTCTACTGTTCTAGCGTTGCAACACAGTAGCGTAGTAGTAACGCTAGGATAAGTTATAATTTTGCTAGTGTATATGGTTAACATTTTTAGATTAATTCTTAGCCTAGTTATAGTATTTTTGTTATATTTGTTAGCAGTTTGTTAGGTTTATGTCTAGTTCTTATATATTATTGCTGTCTAGGTACTTTAGCTATTTAACTAGATATTCTTTACAATGATTTTGCGTTTAGTGTACAAAATTTCTTTGAACTCTAAATTTATTTTCTTATTTTGTTTTATGATAGAAATTTCTCTGGAGTAGCCTCTCTAGATTTGTTAGTTGTAATATATTAACGTAGAATTGTGGGTAAACTTTAGCATTGGGTAGAATTTAAGTGTATAAGTAACTAGCTTTTTCTAGACTAGAATTGAAAATAGTCAACTTTGATCTTGTTCAGTTTTTTGGTAAGTTGTTTAGTGCGGAGATTTTTTATAAGTAAATAAACTTCATCTGTCTTCTTTAGCGAAGATGCTATTTTTCATTTCTAGTTAATATATAAAATTCTTTAGCGTTAAGCTTTCTTAAGTATTGTCTTCAGTAACTTGTATACTGTTTTTACCTATCAGCTATAGTAATAGCTGCTTTTATTTTTAACTTGCAAATATACGTGTAAAGAAATTCGGGTATTTTTTATAGTTTGCGTAAAATACAGTTTGTTTTTTAAACTCCAAAAACTTGTTGTTTTATGCTATTTATGCCATAAATAGTATCAATACCTCATTATTCTTTTGCTAGAAAATATAAATTTTAAGATAAGCGTTTATTATGTAGTTTGTTTGTTTAGTTTGCCTGTCATTCTGCGGATAGTAAGCTGTAGATAGCTTTTGTTTTGTTTTAATTGTAGCTAGCAGTATTATTTAAAAGTCTAAAGTGGGAAGCTTGTCTTTCTTACTAATAATTAACTTTAGTATGCTATATTATTTAATACTTAAGTTGTTAATAATGTGTATAAGTTGTACTGCTGTAAAGTCATTTTAAAAGCAATGTACTTAGCTTGTATCATAAATTAATTAACTACTCTAGGTATTGTGTTGGAAAACACTTTAGTAGCTTTAGTCTTTTAACACAACCTTTTATTGTATCCACACATTTGTTAGACAGCTTTTTGGTAAAAAAAGATTTATTGCTAACAACAAGTATCTAGGCTTTAGCCCTCTTGTTTGGTATTGCTAGCACGCAATTAGTGTATTGCATGTTTAAATAGAAATAAAGAACAGCAAAACAAAGACGTAAATTGCCTTCAAACTTCACGCGCTTTATCCTGCCTATTCTTGTAACTTTACTGCTAGGTGCTCCTTAATACATTAAAGCAGCAATACTATTATTACCTTGCTCACTAACCTATAGACGCGACAATAGAAAGCCGACTTCTCTTTTCCTCCCTTTTTTTTATCTATCGCTAATATAACGTATTATAATAGCTATTGAAGCTATGTTTTAGTCTCTGTACTTAGCCCTTGCATAATAGACAAAAAGAGAGAGATACTAAAGCAATAGATCTTAAGTACCGCGCTAGTATTAGTAAATACTTTAAAAATTGTGTATCCTTTCTACAACTACCTAAATTAGGCTTAACAATCTTCTTACATGTAGAAACATCGCAGAAAAGGAACTTATTTAAAAAATTCCTATAGTTAGAAGTCTAGCTAGGTAGTTAAGTTTTAAAATACTTAATAAGTTTAGGTATCTGCATAAGCAGTTTAAGTTAGACTAAATTAAGTGCTAAGTAAATAGTAGCAAAGAATGCTTTTTTTGAAAAAAGTCTAAAATAATGAGATACTTGCTATAGAGATTGCACGCTATATTGTAGTGCAGTGTAGTATATGTATATTGTTTATTTGCAATGCTGTTTAAAAAGTAAAAAATAGTAAGTAAGATGCAGCAGCTTTAGCTTTATAAAGTATTGTAGGCTCCCGCTGTAGTACGTACGTGTTCTTTTCCTTCTCTATTACATTTTTTGCAATTTTATCGCAATTCTACTGTAATCCTATTGCTAGCTATAGGCTAGCAATCGCCGTTTGACACGTTTTAACTAGTATTGTTTTTTGGTAGTTTAGGAAATTCTTTTAACCTTAAATATCGCTAGATAGTCTAAACAATACATTACTGCAGCGTGTAGAACAAAATACACTTCATCTTAGAGCACCGTCGAATCACCATCTAAACTTTCTTCCTAGAACTTATCTACCTATTGTGCAAATCTTATTAACTACACACAATCTATTTTTTAACTTTTGCGACTAATTAGTAGAGGGTAGCTGCTTATCAATTTTTTAGAAATCCTTATTTTAACTACAAAAACAACCACCACTTTTAACACCTTACAAGTAAGCAAAATACTTTAGTAGTAAGATCTTTTAAGACTAGTAGTCCTATAACAAAGTTCATATAGATGTCTAACTATAGTACGTAAGGTAGCTTTATTGCTTACATTTCTTTTTACGGGGCGTAGGTACTGTAGTTGTTCTTCTAATAGTCTGCGCATTTCGTAATAAAGAATGTAATTTTGTCCTTTATGTTTAGAAATTTGTAGTTTTGCTTAATAAGTTTTATAGTTCCTACAATACAAGGGTAACTATTTATAAAGTTTTTATAGTGTTGCTAAATAATTACTTCTTGTAATTCTTCTAGTACTTTATTAGTAATCTTTAAATTCTAGTTTAATATCTTTGCTAGTTCTAGCAATTTTTCTTGATTAAATTTAAGTAATCTAGAATTAGTAATTAACTTAGTTCCTAAAATATTGTGTTGGTGGCGAAGAGCATCTGCTCTGCTGTTTTTTTTCCAGGTGTATATATAATTTTAAACTGATATTATTAAAGTTTTACTAACCATAAAAGTTATTATTAGTTAAGTAATTTTGTAGTAAAAAAGTTAACTTAATTCTTGTAATTTATAGATCTAGTAAGTTCTAAGCAGCTTCTAGTGTATACTCTCTAATATTTAGACAATATAATAATAGCTAGTAGCTTCTAATTATATATGTTATAATTCTCCTCTAGTCCTAAGAATTTGTTAAAGTAGTAAGTAATAGAGTGCTATTTGCTTTTATATATATAATTAGCGCATCTACTTAGTGCAAGGTCTAAAGCGTTAGTCTCAAAGTATAATAGGTATCTTACTTTAAATATATAGAAGCATAGTAATTTTATACTTACATTCTTAAGTTATAATAAAGCATTTTTAACTTTCTTGCTTGACTTAAATAAAGTGTCTTTTCTTATAAGTTTAGTTAGTAGAAGAGCAATCTTAGAAAAATTCCTAATAAACTATTAGTTAAAGTTTAGGAATATAAAGAACAATTGTATAATCTTAACTATCTGAGATGCTATCTATTTTTTAACTATTTATTTCATTCTTTTCTTATTTATACCTCTTATGCTCCTACTATATATTTAAGAAAAGCAGCTTTATTACAACAGAATTTATATTTCTTTAGTTTAAGTTAGTGGTTAAACTACTCTAGGCACCTTAGTATGGTGCAGATATATTCTATTCAATTTTTAAGTTCTTAGAGTAGATAAAAATGTTGTTTAAATAAGCTACAACAGATATGTCTAAATATACTCTCAATTTGTTGTTAATAAGTTCTTTAAATATTGTTAGGGCATTTATAAGCTTAAACAGCATAATAGTATGTTTATAATATTTATATTATATTTAGAACGCTGTCTTTTTCATTACCTTCCTGAATAACTTTAATAAAGTAGTATTTATCTTAGAGGGCTAATGCTGTGAAGAACTTAGCGCAAGATAATAAATCTTAAAGCTTCATCATATTTAGTAATAGATATTAATGCTTTGCTGTAACGTTGTTAAGTTTCAAGTAGATAACATATATCTTTAGCAGTCTATTCTTTTTTAGTACAAAAACTATAAAAAACCCTACAAGCAATAAAAAAAGTTTAATAGATTCTCTTTATATATCCTCGTTTCGCTTTTCTCTTAACATTTTAAGTTCTATCTTTGTTAGTAACTATATTAGCTTAAAGAGTAAAGTGTTTTTCTCTTCTAGAACAATGTCATAGTCTTAGAGTTAATATTTTACTAAGGCTTTACTATTTACTACTCTAATAAAGAGGTGCTAAAATTCTTTATACTCTTTTAAGATATCTAAAGTTGCAAATTACTTTAAAGATCTAACTTTATAACCTAGAGGTGCCTTTCTAGTATTTGTTAATGTAGGAGCTGAGAAGGAGCAATTGCTTGATCACCCGAGTGGAAAGTGTGTATTGATCAACTAAGTGCCACAACAAAGTGTCCAATAACTACTAAAGAGACATAAGACGATCTGGCCTGTTTATATAGACGCTAGCGGGGCCGTCACGTAAACAGCTTACTAAGATCACCTTATTAATAGGGTGATCCGCGTGTTAATTCTCTAACACACCCTTTAAGTGAGTAAGAAACGATTGATTTAAGCTGTAAGCAAGGAAGTAATTCTTACTATAAGTAAAGTTGTTAATTAAGAGCTTTTTCAAAAATATCAGTCCTACTGCCTAGTTTTTTTATCTTTATTGTAATATTGTAATGTTATTTTGATTAAACAAGCAGCTAATTTATTAGAATATAAAAACATTAAATAAACTTTCAAAATTGCCTACAAAGTTGATACGCAATTACTATAATTACTAATTGCGTCTACTGCTTTTCCAAAACCTTTAACCTTACTACAATATTAATTACTAAGTCTCTCCAATTTTCAACGCACCTTTATTACTATTAATATAATATGCCTTATTACTTTGCAGTTTTTATTTTATTTAGCTACTAATCTTTTAAACATAGGCTGCCTTTACTAGCAATAAACGTAAGTGTTACTTAGAAAGTTTACGCTGACAATATAAAAATAGTACTAAGTATAAGTATCACGCGCGTTAAAGCTTATTGAAAATGTAGTAAGCAGCTAGTTTTTAAAATAATCAAAGTTGATTACCTTTGCATTACAATATTCACGCGTACAGTAAAACATCTAGTAGCTCTACTTAGAGACTAATTAACTTGCTTTTCAAATTGATTCTACTATTAAGCCTCTTTTTAAAATTTAATTAAACTAAAAGCTTAACTAAGAGATGAAGCTAAGGTAGAAACAAGACTAGTTAAGTGCATATTTAAAAGTTAAAGCATATTACTAATTAAGTTATATTGAGAAACTAGTAAAATAATAATAATAATAGCCTACATACGCCTAATAAGCTATTTATTTATTTTTAAGGTATCAAAGGTGGTGGTTGTTGTTGTAGTCAAAATGGGGCGTGTTCAACGGCGATTGCCAGCCTATGGCTGGCAACAAGATTGCGATGGAGGTGGAGGAGGTGGAGGAGGGTAAGGACACGTACATAAGCTATTTATAAAGCACAACGTGCCTTTATTTACTTAAAAAAAGGCGCTTATAATCTCTTTTAAGATTACTACCAATCTGTTATATTTCTACGTTGTTCTATGTAAGCACTATATTTAGAAGATAATAAAAATTCTATATGCTAAGCGCTGCTTTAATTACGTCTAGACTAGTAGTTAAAGTAGCACTTGCTACAGTAGTTACTTATCTTATACATTCTATACTATTAATAATAATCTTACTAATTAATTTTTTGCTATATATAGAAATAATGAAGTAAGTTTTTTATTACTTAAGCTTTTTATTTAGGTTGCTAACTAGGTTTTAGAAAAGAAAAAATAACAAGTACTAAGTTAATAAGCATAAGCTACTTAGTAATCATATTACTTACTATAAAGAAATTAATAAAAGTATTACATTTACTAGAAAGCTTTTTACGTAAAAGCTTTTGGTTATAAATTGCTATGCTTAAAAGATGTTGTTTTAAAGTTTTGCTGCTTGGCTCTTATTACCTACTTCTTCTCTAGTGAGCGTTTTTAATTAAGAATATAGGTGTTAGAGTATTAACACTCGGTTAACACACGGATCACCCTGTTGATCAGGTGATCCTGGTAAGCTGCTGCACGTGACGGCTCTGCTAGCGCCTATATAAACGGGCTAGATCGTCTTATGTCTTTTTAGTAGTTATTAGACACTTTGTTGTAGCCTTAGTAATTATTACACCCATTTTAATCCACTTAATAAATCTTAGTTGCCTCTTCTTAGCTCCTACAGTTATAAGCCCGGCCGCTTAATTGTAGATTCAATTCCTACAACATAATTAGCAAGCTAGAAAGTCAACTATTTAATTATTACTTTACTCTCCTCTATTTTCTCTTACAGCACAGCTAACAGATTACTACGGCTGCTATAATTTTTACCTACTTAACTATACAATTAACCTTCTACTAATTTGTCTTACAACCTACAGGCTACTGCTATTATTAACGCAGCTACTAACTAATTAATTTTGTACTTACTTTAATAACAACTCATGTTGTAATCCTACAAAGCATCTTATTAAAATAAACCTCTTTAATACACTGCTTGTCGCCCTAGAAGTAATCCTTAAAGCTTAATTAAACTTGCTAACCTAGTTTGCTCTATTAAGACTGCACTGCTTAAAGAAAATTATCTAGAATTAGGTTAACCTTAATCTCCTATACATGCGCTTAATAAATCACTAGAGGCCTTAGTCTTTTAAGTTGCTAAAGAATATTAAAGAGCCTATTGCTCTACTACCTGGCGTAAGCGCCTAAGAACAAGAGAATTATAAAATTATTTAATACATGTATAAAGCTTACGTCCTTAATTCTAAGTATAAAAAGAATTATTATAATAAGCTAGTTAATAAGTATAAAGTACACACTGCTTAATAAACAAAGAAAGTTACTAGAATTACTAATATTAAAAACTAAATTAGTAAGACTGTATATCTAGACCTGCTGTTAAACGCCTTAATAAGTATAATTACTTAAAACTTTACTAGTTTTTAAGCATAAGTAAAGATCTTAAAAGAAGATATTGCTTCTATAGATTAAAATACTTACTATTTAATTAGAGCGTAATACAAATTCTTCCTAGACAAGGCCTGCTAGAGACTAATACGCCCTAATTATTAGTTTACTAAGTAGTAGCTTCTATATTAACAAGTAATAATCTTTTTGCTACTAAAAGTTTTTATACTGTTAGTAGTTACTAATTTTTTAGACGCCTTAGGCACTAAGATTATACTAGACCAGTTATGTAAAAAGCGCAATAAGCTATTATAAGTATTAGTGCTTAATAGAGCTTAATTAACTCTCAATAGTCTAAAAAAAAATTGTATTTTATTATAAGATTCGTTAATTACTGTTTTAAAAGAAAAAGGACACGTAGTGTTCTAAACTAGATCTTAATTAACAATAGCTTAACAATTATTTAATAACTCAAAGTTATATAAAAGTAGTAAGTAATTACATTCTTATCCTTGTAAGCTAAGTAAAAAATTCAATATTACGCACTTTTAGACACTACGTAACTATGTTTAACTTTAAACAGTAGTTACTAGATTATGCCCTTTAAGCAAAATACTAGTTAAACTATTAGATAATAATTAAAAGAAACTTCTTGAGCAATATAATAAGAATAAATAGTCAGCTCTACGTATCTAAATTAAGGAAAATAGCGAGAAGGCTAGCACTAGAAGATTAGCTACTAATAAACAAAGTAGAGCATACTCTAGCTTATTAGTTTTATGTTACAAGTAACAGAAGGAATTCTCTCCTTAACGTACGAGCGAGGGTTGAGGGTCAACCAGCCACGACGTCAGAAGGTAATGATCCGCACAGGGCGCAGGGATTACGTAATTGGCATCCTGCTAAGACAGGACCTCCGGGAGGCTACTGCTTAAAGGGAGGCTAACGCCCTCTCTAATCTCCCTCTTAGATAGGAGGCACAGGAGGATACAGAATAAAAGTAATAAGTATAAAAATGTATTAGATTTTGTTATTACACTTATTATAGTTAACTTAAATTGTTTATCTCTTATATAAATTGTTAACTAGTTATTTTATTTTTTATAAAATTAGTATTGCTTACTTATTAGTTAATAATAATAACTCTTTTTTACTTAAATATTTCTTATAATACTTTACAGACTACTACTTTAGTCTACCTTACTTTAGTATAAACTTAGCTTAAGTAAGTATACACTAACTTTATATAATACTTTAACTACTAAGAATTTTAGTAGACGTTTTAACTAATTAGTTACCTAAATAAAATTTAGAATCATATTTTAGAGAATTACTTAAAATAATATAGTATAGGGTCTAGAACTCTCTGCACTAAATAGACTAATATCTAGAAATAACAAGATACTTAATATATTTAATTTTAATACTAAGATTAACTTAAAGATATAGGAAATTAAAAATCATAAATAATAAGCTTATATCTAGGCACAGCAAGTAGCTTTAATAATAAATATAATTAATTAACTTTTAAGTTAACTAATAGCTACTTTAAAGAAACAAACTATTGTTATAAGAAAACTTAAAATAGTACTGCTAAAGAAATATAAAGAAAAAAAAAATATCAATATTCTTTACTTATATTAACTTATACTATAAGTATAATTAAGTCCTTACTAACTAGGAAAAACTTTTTATAGCAAGTATATATATAAAAGATAAAGCTTTTAACTAAATATAACTTTATATCAGCAACTATAGACAAGAAATAAAATATAAAGCAGTTAAGGCTAAGATATAAGCTTTATTTATAAGTTAAATAAGGTTTAAATAAAAAATAAAACGCATTTTTTAAAAAAAATTCCAAAAAATAAAGCTAAAAAGAAGATTACTTGCCTCAGATAGATTACGTTAGTATCTATATACATAGCGGAGTTTAAACAACTATAAGTATAAATTAATTAGAATAATAAAGCACTTTAAACAGTGTTTAAAGTAAGCCTAAAAGAAAATATTAAAGATAGCCTAGTACACTATAATAAGCCTAATACTCTATATGCTTTAAATAAGCTAGCTACGTGCATTAATAATAGGCTCTAAAAATAGTATAATTAGGAAAAATACTTCTAACCTAGCCTAGCTAATACAAAACAACAACGCAGTAGGTATAATAAAAATAGTAATGCTATTATACTTAGTAAGGTATAAAATACAGTTAAAGATAAAAGTACTTAAAAAAAAAAGATAATAGCCTTTTTAAAAAAGAATGCTACAAGCGTTATAATAATAAAGTATATTTTTAATATAGTAAAGTTAAATACTCTACTAGAAACTGCAAGGAAAAACAAGTTAAATAAGTAGCTATTAAGATTAGAACAGTTAAATAAAAAACGCTATACCTAGCTTAGACAAAACTAGATAATAATTTAAGCAACTTAGACTTTTATAAGCAGGTACGCTTAATAGACAGCTATAAGATTATACAATAACTAAGACTAGACAACAAGGTCTTTACTTTAAATAAACTTAAGCTAAGAAATTAAAAAGTTAAAAATAAAGTTATACTAAAATAGTTAGCTAATAGCTAATGTTAGGTGTGCAGAATAATAACGCACTACGCTAATAAATATATAGTTTAAGTAAAAACTATAATTACTAGTAAAAACGCTAAAAGAGTTAAATATTAAGTAATATACTAACAACCCTATATTAATAATCTAGTAGCTAAAGTTAAAAATAAAAAGCGAAAAAAGTAGAAAGTACTAAAGAATACAAAAAGTTGTATCAGTATAACTATAGGCTTAATTATAAGTTTTATAAGAAAAATAAAAAAGAATATAAAGTAGACTAAGACTAATACTACTACCTAAACTTGTAGGCAGATAAATGCCTAGCAAACAAGTATTACCTCTATAAGCCTAAGAAGGTAGAAATTTACTACTAACTTCGATAGACGCAATGCAGAGATAGATATAAATACTATTAATAGTAACTTAAAAAGGCACAATATATAAATAACTATTATTATATTACTTTATTATTAAATATTTATAAGGTAATAAAACTGCCTAATTTACAAAACTAAGAAGCTAGAACTAAGAAAAAAAGCTTTAAAGCGAGAAATACTTTACTAAAACTTTTATTAGAGCTTCTACTATAATAATAGCTGCTAAGTATATTATAGCACTAAGTATAGTACAGGCTAGTTTTCTTAGGAAAAAAAAAAGGTATGTAGGTAAAAAACTAAGATGCTACTAAGAACAGAGTTACACTAGTAAAGGTATACCTAAAACAACTCTAAAGAAGGTATAGGATACTAATAGTTAGGGAAAGCAGTTACTTATAACTATATTTATATAAAGTTAGAAATTATAGGCGCTTATAGATAGTAGAGCTATAAAAATAATTATTTCTCTACAAGTAGTAGAGAAATATAAAATACTATATTAGATTAAGAGGAAACTAATTCTAATGATATTAGCTAACAAGAAACTTATAAGATATAGAGACAGCATGCTATAGTTAGAAACTAAGTTAATAAAGCTATAAATAGTAGGCATAAAGTGCTAAATAAATATTAATATAATAGATCTAGGAGAACTAGATATATTAATTAGTTATAATTAGCTAAAGGTATATAACCCTGCTATTAATTAGCAAACAAAAATAATACTTAGAAAAAACCTATATATAAAGTTACTAAAGTACGCAAAGAAATACGCCTAATAAATTAAAGCTTACTTTAGAATAATAGATTCAGTAAAATTTTGCTATATAAAATTAAGAGAATTTATGTAAAGGACTTTTAGAAGATAAACTTTTCTAGATAAAATAAGTTATAACTATAAAGAAAGGACTTTTACTACTAGAAATACTAAAAGAGTATTAAACTAAGAAGTTTAAAGAACTCTTTAAGGAAAACAAGGCTATAGAGCTAGTAGACTATTAAAATTAAGATTACAAGATTATCTTAGATAAATGAGCTAAGCTAAGCCTAAAACTTATATATTTAATATTACCTAAGCATAATACTAAGCTAAGGGATTACATTTAGAAGAATCTAAAGAAGAAATTTATTTAACTAGAATTAAGCCTAATAGCCTTACTTATCTTATTTATAAAGAAGCTTAATAAGGAGTAGTAACTATATATTAACTTTAGAAGGTTAAACAGCGTAATGTAAAAGAATTAATATTTCTTACTATTAATTATAAAGCTTATAAACTAACTCTAGAGAGCTAAGTAGTTTACAAAATTTAACGTTTGAAAAGATTTTACTAAATTAAAATTAAAAAGATTATAAGTAGATAACAGTATTTAAAATAAAATATAGCTTATTTAAATATATAATTATGCCTTTTAGATTAATAAACACACCAGCAGCTTTTTAATTAGTTATTAATAACATGCTTTATAAATACTTTAAAGTCTTTGTTACAGCATACTTAGACAATGTACTAGTGTACTCTAGTAGAACACTTAAAGAACATATTACGTATGTTAAGAAAGTACTTAAGAAGCTTAAAAACTATAAGCTATACTTATAGCTTAGGAAGTGCAAATTCTATATTAAAGATATAAAATTCCTAGGCTTTATAATATTTATAAAAAGTGTAAAAATAAACTTAAAAACGATTATAGCTATATAAAAGTAGCTAGCACCTAAAATAGTTAAAAACCTGTAATTCTTTTTAGAATTTACTAATTACTATTAAATATTTATTAAGAATTACTTAAATATTACTACACCTCTCTTTAAAATTATAAAGAAAAAGATAGAATTTAGCTAAAATAAGAAATAATAAAAAGCGTTTAACTAGATTAAACAAATATTTCTTAAGGCACTTGTGCTAGTGATATACAATTTAAAATAAAAAACGTTAGTTAAGACTAACGCGTTAGATTATGCACTTAAAACTATATTATTATAGTAGTACTTAAATAAAAAATAAAAACTAGTGTTCTACTATTTAAGAAAGTTCTCTAAAGTAGAACTTAGCTATAATATTAATAATAAAGAGCTACTAGAAGTAGTTAATTTCTTTAAATAGTAGGAAGTGTATTTGTTAAAACTACTACACTAGATTAAAGTTTTTACTAATTACTAGAACTTAGCAGGGTTTATAATAATAAGGAAACTTAATTAATAATAAGTTTAAGAAGCTAAGCTGTTAGCTTAGCTTAACTTTAAGATAACTTACTACGCTAGAATACTTAATAGAGCAGCAAATGCCCTAAGTAGAAGATTTAACCTACGTAAGAAAAGTAACGAAGAACTATATAATGCTATATTTAAAAAGATGCCTAATAGCACACTATATTATAGCTAGCTAGAACTAGCTAAAGTAGCTAAGGTAGCTAAGCAGGTAGAAACGCTACAATAATAGTAGCAGTAAAAAGTAGCTCACTAGTAGTTTAAGCCTAAAAAAATAGCTCTAACAAACTACTATAAGATAAATAAAAGTACTAAGATATAATTTATAGAAACTAAATATATATACCTCTACACATAAAATTAAGTTTTATGTAAAACTATATAAGTTTCTAGAATATAAACATACAGCAATTAAAGAAATAGTTAAATAACTAGCTAAAGTGTTTGTAATACTACGCTTATAAGCAAAAGTATTAAATGTTCTAAGCAACTATTTAGCTTGTTACTAGAACAAGCTTATAAGACATAAGCTTTATAGCCTATTACAACTTTTACATCTACTAACAAAACTATAAAGTAGTGTAATAATAGACTTTATAGTAAAGCTTTTAAAATTATTAAAACTAGAATTAGCCTAACTTTGCAACACTATCTTAGTTGTTATTAATTAATTAACTAAGGCAGCAAAGTTTATAACTATAAAAAAGACTATTATAGTAGAAAACTGCGCGTATAAAGTTACAAAAGTACTAGTATTAAAGTATAAAATACTTAAAGAATTTATTACTTACTATAATAAACTATTTACGTCTAGATATTTAGACACGTTTCTAGCAAAACTAGGTATAAAGAAGAAGCTATTAATAAGCTTCTACTCTAAAATAGACAGCTAGACAAAGTAAACAAACTAGACACTAGAATAGTATCTAAGGATGTACACTAACAAGCTGCAAGACAACTGGGTTAAACTCTTACTAATAGCATAATTGGCTTATAATAGTACTAAGTTAGTAACTACAAAGCACTTACTACACTATACAAACTATAAATATAAGCTAGCTACTTATTAAGATTTAAAAGACATTAAAAGTATTATAGTAGGTATAGACAATAAAGCTTACTTACTACAAAAACTATATAAAGAATTTAGTAAAAATATAGCTTATAAAAACTTTATAATAGCAAAAGTAGCTAATAAGTAAAAAATTAGAAGACTAACTTTTAAGAAGGAAGACAAAGTTTCCTTATTATAATAGAACTTAAAAACTAAGCAACTAAGTAGAAAACTAAATAACTTTTAAGTAGGACTGTTTTAAATTCTAAAAGAAATAGGCAATATAAACTACAAACTCTAATTACTACTAGGTATATACGTCTACTTTGTCTTTTACAAAAAACTCTTAAAAAGAGCACTTCTGAATACTAAGCTAGCTACTAACATAAAGCTTAAAGACAACAAGTATAAAGTTAAAGAAATTAAAAACTTATAAAATATTAGTTGTTAGTAGAAATACTTAGTTAAGTAGCAAGAATAGCTAGAGAGCTAAAATACTTAGGAACTAAAAGAAAATTTAATAAACTATAAGTTATAGGTACTTAAGTACTATTAAGAATATTTAAAGAAGAAAGGACTAAGTCCTTAAAAGAAAAAAGTAATTAAAAAAAAATTAAAAGAAGTATTAGCTTATAACTAGCCTAAGTTAGTTAAAAGTCTAGGTAGCAATAGTTTAGTTATTAAAAAGCTTATACTAAAAGTAAAATTCCTCTTAATTTGCTTTTTTGCGCAATTCTAGAGACTTAAAATTACGTAATTACAATTAGCGTAAAAGCGCTCTAAAGCTTTAGTCTTAGCAACCTCTAGGCAAAGCTAAGCAACCTCTACTTTAGTATAAAAAAGCGCTAGCTGCTTTTTACGTTTCGTAGCCTCTACTTTCTTCTACTTTTTTTTAGAAATAAAAAAACTACACTCTGCCTTTATAAAAATATAACTAGCACAACAACTAGTTGTAGTATTAATAAAATAATTGAGATTTTTTCTATAGTACTTATAATAAAACTTTATTTTCTTTCTTACTAATAGATGCAATTAGCCTAGGCCTAACGCTGTTAAGTTAAGCTAGTTAAATAGACATAATAGGACAACAGAACTTTAGGCATAGTTAAAAAGGCGTAAAAAAAAACAAGCGTATAACACAATAAGCATACTAAGACTTTATATATAGCTAGCAATTTAACAGGCAGCATAGGAAAATAATATTCTAAAGTATTAGAATAATACGCCTAAGAGAGGAGATAATGTTACAAGTAACAGAAGGAAATTTCTCTTTGGCGTATAAGTAGAAGTTAAAAGTTAACTAGTTATAACGTTAAAAGGTAATAATCTGCGTAGAGCGCAGGGATCACGTAATTAGCATCCCGCCAAGACAGGACCTCTAGGAGGCTACTGCTTAAAGAGAGGCTAACGCCCTCTCTAATCTCTCTCTGTAGATAGAAGGCACGGGAGGACATAGGACAAAGGCAATAGGTATAAGAATGTATTAAATCTTATTATTACACTTATTATAGTTAACTTAAATAGTTCATCTCTTACACAAATTGTTAACCAGTTATTCTATCCTTTATAGAATTAGTATTGCCTACTTATTAGTTAATAATAATAACTTTTTTACACCTAAACACTTCCTACAATACCTCACAGAGTACCGCTTTAGTCTACCTCGCCTTAGTACCCACTGAGCCTAGAGAAGTATAGCGAGACCCCGTGTAACATTTTAGTACTAATTCACTTAAGGGACTTAATTAAGAAAATTAGTTTTAATGTATTTAGTGCAGCTGCTACTTCTTATGCGTTGTCCTTTTGTACAATTATAGATAGTAGAGCAGTAGTCTACTTAGTTAACAGTATAAATTTCTTAGTCCTAGGCACTTATTATAAATGCGGCAAGAATAAAACTGTTAAAGCAGGCACTTAATTTATTTTAGTTGCTAGAATAAGAAACAGGCTGCTTAAGAATGTCCTATGTAGCAAGGCTAGCCCTAAAATAGCTAATTGTCTTATTACTAATGTTAAGTTTATACTAAGCTTTTATGGTAATATTATCTCTAAAGCATAGCTTAAGCAGGCAAGCATATAGTACTCAGAATATAATTAAACTATAAAATTTCAAACAATTAAAAAGAACGTTTTCTTAATTAGCTTAGAGTGTTACTTTAATGTTTTATTTAATAAATATAAGCAACTTCCCAATAATACTACTTAGTTACTACTATTAAACGCTATAGCATAATTAAGAAAACCTTAGGTGCGCACTAGTAATAAAAATCTATAGCATTATTAATTAGGACACCTAGAACAACAAGCTATTAAACTTCTAGCCTGCTTAGCGTAAAACGTTAAGATTACTAGTAAGAAGCTTTTAGAATATAATTACTCTACAACAGCTTATGCCTTATAAGTAATCTTATAGTAACTAAAAAAAAAAATTACTTTGTCTTTTTTATAGAAAATTATAGTATTTATTCAATTTTCTACTTAGTTCACCGCTTAAGAAAGAAGCAATAATTATTAAAGAAGACTTCTTAGGTAAGCTGTACAACTATTATATTTAGTTAAAGAAATTAAACAATATTATGCCTGTAATTAAAGGCTTTACAACAAGATTTACAAAAAATAGTTAGCAGAACATTATAGAAATTTACCAAAATAACAATACTGCTACACTGCCTTAGAGGGGGCAATTGAAATATAAGGAATAGGCAATAGAGAAAGAGAGTATAATCAAGACGCTACTGCCATACACTTATAAGCCTAATAGCTTAGCAGAAAAAGCTAGCTAAGAGCTAATTATAAAAGCTATCAAGATGCGCATAAGTGTAAATTTACTAGCTAAGTTTTAGCTAGTAATTATAGATGCAGTAGCTTATTTGCATAAAATAATCTTTTTTAAAATTTATAGCTACTAATTCTCTAACTAAGTGCTTTAAAAAATAGATTAAGAGATATTTCTAATACAATTAACTACTTGAGATTAGATATTAGACTCCTAGTTTATGCCTAGATTAAAGTAAAATTTACGCGTACAGCTGCTAAGCCAATCTATTAGATAAGGAGAAGGCAGCTAGACATAATTATTAAATATTTAAAGTTAAATCTTAACGCTATATTAGTTATTAAGGTATTTATTAAGCCTCCAATATATACTATATATCAGTATTAACACTTAATTATGTAATAACTACTTGTAACATAACCTTTAATAAACAATTATTTAAAAAAAAAATGCAAAAAAAAGCTGCTAAAGAAATAAGTAATTAAAATTATAGATATCTTTTATAATAGTAAGCTAGTTAATTTATGAATTAACATGTGAGTCTTCCTAGCCTTTAAAAAAGGATTAAATTAAGAAACGTAGCTAACTACTAAAAACCTTAAAAGTAATCAGTTTACTATTTTAGGTAGTAAGAAAGGCCTACCTACTAAGAGTAAAAGTAAATTAGAAAACGCTAAGTAAATAAAGCACAAGGCTAGTACACAATTAGAAACTGGCTTAAATTAGTAGCAAGATACTATTCTTACTACCCTAGAACTTACTCTTAAATTAGAAACTTTAGAGAGCGATAACGTAGTTAACTGTAGGGTATTTAATAAATAAATGGCAGTGCGCTTATTTAAAAAACCTAACTTGTTAATATCTAAGAGCTTAGGGCCTCTCAATTCTTATAAGCCTAATAACTTATTACTAGTTTGATAGTCTAAGCCTAAAGACTCTAACACGCTAGCTAATTGAAATAAAACCCTTGCTTAGAGCAAGCAAGTTATAGACTATAAATTATCTTGTAGTTTAAGATCCTAGGTCTTAAATAGTAGACAAGGTAAGCAATTATAAGCTTAACGTTTACTTACTAATCGTAGTGCTAAAATCGCTAATAAAAGCCTAAATTAGCTTTTTAATTGTTATTTTTTACTACACAAGCTAGGCAGCAGGCTTAAATATAAAGACGAAACTTAAGCTTATATTAAGTAACAACAAAGTCAAAGTATAAGAAGTGTTAATATAATAATTATAGATAATAAAAATTTTTATGAATTAAGTTTTATAATACTTATCTGCTAGGTTTACAAGTAACCTAGAAAGACTAAGTAAGCTACAAAATACTTAATTACGTAGTTATAACAGCTTTACTTACTAAGTATAAACTAAATATAAAAATTAGTGAACTGTATTACAATAATCTACCTAAATTACAAGCATTATAAAAGTAATTGCTTTAGTATTTTATAAGGGCCTTTTTTTAAAATGCTTGCAGAAAAGAAATTAATTAGTTAAGTTAAAGTAAAACTTGGACTAAGATGTTAAAAGAAGATATAGAAAATTAAAAAATACTTATAAAGTGAGTTTAGACTTATAAGTTGAATTAGAATAGCTTCTTTTTTAAATGTAAGGCGTAGATTATGGTAAAAAGTAATTTAAAAAAAACTTAATTAATTTAACATATGGTGCTACGTTAGCAGCTTAGATTTTCTAAGTAGCAAGAGCTATTGCTGCTAAAAATAATTTAGAGATTAAGCAATATAATATTATAGAAGTATTTTTTAATTTCTTGATTACAGTAGACAACTTAGTAATTTGTAAAATGCTAAATAGCTTTAAAAGGCTTAAATAGTGCGTACAGCTTAACGAGGCACTTTATAAATTATAAGACTTGCTACTATTATAGTAAAAGGAGTTCTTAGAATTACTAAGAGAGATTAAACTAATTGCATTACGAGAAGAGCCCTGCTTATTCTTTAATTAAGAAAGGAGGATCCTAGTTTTGTTTTAAAAAATAATATCCTACTGCTCTTTGCAAAACATTATAAGCAGAGGGTATTAGATCTTTAGTAAAAGATTATAGACAAGTATAAAATACAAAAATAAGAATTAGTTAAAAAGTTTCTTAGTATTTAGGTAATTAGGAATTGCATAAAGTAAATAAGTACGCTTATACATAACATGTATATTAACAAAATAATAAAGAAGTTTAAGCTAGAAGATAGTAACTTTTTAAAGACTTTACTACTATTAAAGAAGCTAATTAAGAACACTAGCAAAGCAACTAAGCAAGAGATTAAGGCCTACTAAAAAAAAGTAAGATTAGTACTCTACACAGCTATTATGCTATAACTAAATATTGCTTACTTAATTTTAAAGCTATTATACTTTCTTATAATCTCTAGTAATTAGCATATAAAAGCTGTGAAATAGGTAATTATATACTTTTATAAAACAAGATAAGATGTAATCTAATATAAGAACTAGAATAGCCTAGAATTAATAAATACAGGCGATGCTTCCTTTACAGATAATTAGGAAACTTGTTAATTGTCCTATAGATATATAGCTATCTTATATAGTAGCCTAATATTTTTAATAGCGGCTTAGCGAACTATAGTAACTACTTTAACTACTAAGGCTAAGCTACTTGCCCTTAAGTATACTACTAAAGAGCCTATTGCCTTTAAGCGCTTTTTTTGCAAGCTAATTATTAATTTCAATAAAGTTTAGACAGTCTGGTATAATAAATAATAAATAATTAGACTTATTATTAAGAAAAAGAAGCAAATTAGCAATTATTTAAGATATATAAGTATATAGAATATGTAGCTGTAGCAAGAATTTGCTAAAGAATTATTTTAGGTTAAGTACCTAAAAACAGCAATTATGCTAGACAAGAGACTAATCAAGTTGCTTACCTAACAATAGTTTAAAAAGTTTAAGCAGTTGCTTAATTTTTAGCAAGTTAAGCACTTAATTAAAGGCAATAATAAGTAATAAGCAAAGAATTTGTATTAAGCAGTAATATCTATATACTAAGCTAAGTGTTCTTTTAATTGCTTAGAAAGAGCAGGAGATTAAAAAGCTGAACTAATTAAAAACTTAAAACTAGGACTAAGAATAAGCTTACTAATAGGCATTAGAATTATTATACTTGCTAGACTTTATTAGCAGGTCTTACTTAGCTTTTTAAGCTTTAGCAAGCTTAAGCGCATTATTTACTATTCTAGCTTAGATAGCTAGAGTGCGTAGGCAAGTAGCATAAAAGCGCGAATCTAATCTATTACTTCTATACATTAAGTCACAAGATAATTACTAACTTATATTAGTATACTCTTGTAATTAAGTTGTTTAGCAATTAGGACGACAATTAGGAACGCGACAGTATAGAGTAGAAGAAAGCAATATTTTATAAGTATGCTGTTTTTAAAGCGTTAATTAACGCAGAAGATACTACTATTACTACTATAGCCAGAGCTGTTGTTGCTACAGCTATTGTAAACTATAAGCTAGCTATAGAGCAGGCTGCACTACAAGTTAACTAGAACTATTTATAGTATTATAAGGCTTATATTATTAATTAAAAGTGCTTTCTAGGGCAAAAGCAAGCAGTAGGAGCTAAGCGGCAAAACTGTAAAATAATATCTCTTAAGCACGGCAATTTATAACTAAAGGCTTCTATATAGAAGGCATTTTAGTAAATGTAACACTGCTATTAATCTCTTTACAGTAAGTAGTAATATTGCTAAGCAGCTTATGCTTGTTAACCTAGTACTTATTATTGTTCTATCCCTAAGAACTAGTTAGCAGCCTAAGCAAAAAGCTTAATTAACTACAAACTTACCTCTTTACTTTTATATATAGCTAAAAAATAATGAGTAAGATTAATATTAATAGTTTAGCATGTATAAGATAGCTAACTTCTGCAGTAAGTGTTACCCTAACTACTAGTCTAAATTTAATTAAAGCAGCGCTTAGCGTATAACCTATTGAGCAGCTAAATCATACAGTGCTTATACGGAAGAATAAAAAAATATAATAAATTAGTAGTAATCTTGAAAAAGCTTGTTAGCACTTTCTTCTAAGTAGAGAGAGGCTTGTTGTGTCTTATAAACAGCTTAATAGGCATATATAGGCTATTGTTATTATTATATTACTAATCTCTTAACGTTGCTTAAGCAGTAACCTACTTTAACTTTTAAATAGACTTTCAAACTGTCTTGCCTTTACGCTAGCTTAATTTCTTAGTTAAGCTCTTAGTATAATTAAAATTTAAATAAAGGCTTAACAGCGGACTTAATTTAATAGGCAAGTTGATTAGTCTTTAAGCTAAGCTACTAGAAGTCTTACAATGCGCATATAAATCAAAAAGCAAAAGTAATAAACTTTTATTATTTCAAGAATTAGCTACTTGCTGAATTCTATTGTTAAATAGGCTTTAACGCGTATAATACTTAAACTTAGCACTATTTTTACGTTGCTAGCGCAGGCTTTTTAAGTAATGCTTACACTTATTGCTATTAGAAGCAGACTATACTAGAAAAAGTAGCATCTTTTTAGTAACAAAATAGTAAGGTAATAAAGCTAACTATATTAATAGTAATAGTAGTGTGTTAAAAGTTAGAAAAACTTAGTAATTAATGTTTTAGTAAAATTAAAGGTTTTAGAAAAGCAGTAGACGTAATTAGTATTTGCTGTCATTGCGCATAGACTAATTACGCGATTTTTAGAGTCTATGTAATGTTTTAATATTATAATAGAACTAAGCAGCTTGCTTGATTAAAACATACATTTAAATGTTACAACAGAGATAAAAGATTAGGCAGTAGTTGTGGATCACAACGCACTCCCATATGCCTTGCCGTGATCCCTTCTGCCGATACTGATCCGTAAGTCTTGCCTGCGCCGTTACAGTAGGACTATAATTATAAAAAGGCCTCTTAATTAAAAATATTAATTAAGTAAGGATTGACTTCTTGCTTACAGCTTAGATAAATAGATTCTCACTAACCTAGGGGGTGTGTTAGAGTATTAACACTTAGTTAACACGGGGATTACCCTGTTGATTAGGTGATCCTCGTAAGCTGCTGCACCTAACGGCCCCTTAGCGCCTATATAAACAGGCTAAATCGTCTTGTATCTCTTTACTAGTTATTAGACACTTTGTTGTAGCCTTAGTAATTAATACACTTATTTCACTCCACCTAATCAATCTCAGTTGCCTCTTCTCAGCTCCCACAATAAGTTTAAAGTACTATATATAATTCTAGTTAACCTAATTTTTAGCTTGCTTAACAGATAGCTTATAATTTATAATAGCTGCAGTAATAATAACTTTAGCTCTAGTAGTAATAGCAGTATCTTCTATGTTAATTAACGCTTTAAGAATAGCATACTTACCAAATGCTTCTGTTGATTACTTTATATTGTTATATTTCTAAAAAAATTCTCATTATTATGTAAACAAAGTAGATAAGTATGCTAGTATAAAATAATAATTGTCTTTTAATCTGATTAATAAGAGTAATAAATTAGATTTGCACCTTAACACTACTGTTTATAGATTTTTGCTATTTAAGCTAAAACAGCTAATAATACACTTAAGCTTGCTCAGGATTGAAAAGCTAAGCAAGACTTACAAATAAAGTCTAGTAAGTATAGCAATTTTGATGCGTACTAGTAAGCTTGTTCTTAGTTCTAGTATCTCGTTCTAAATTAGTTTAGCTTATAATCTTCTACTCTTTCTAAGCGATTAAGAAGAGACTTGACTTAGTATATAGATATTGCTACTTAATGTAAATCTTTTACCTATTAACTATTATTACTTTTAAATAATAAAATTATAAGTACAAAAACTACTTACTTTCACTTATTATTATAGATATCTTTACTACTACTATTTATCTTATTATTACTACTACTTCTAGCACTACTGTTATAAGCGCTACCTACGCCTAGACCTCGCCTAAGCAGCAGCTTATTGTTATTACTTAAGCTCTTATTATTATTATTATTACTAGCAGGACTAGCAATTCTAGCTGTATAACTAGCAATTAACTTAAGAGTAGCTAATATATATTACTACTTTACTAAATTCAAGCTTAAAAAATTAAGGCAAGAATATTAGCACCTAAGTAAGAACTTTTAAAAAAGTACTAGTGTGCGCAGTAATATAGTAGTAGTTAGATAGCTTAAAGTTAAATTAGCGCTAGCAGAGTGTAAGCTTAATGCTAGTAGTCATAATAGTAAAGTTAGTTCTTAAAATAGCAGCATAAGTAACTGCATTATTGAAATAGGTGCAAATTTAATAAAAATTATTTAAATATTTATCAAGCGGTATAGGAACTTGTTTATGTTAGCTAAAGCATACTTAATAAAGTAAAAAACTTACTTTAGTATAACTACTACAGTTACTTTTAGCACAATAGTTGCAATAATAATGCTTAGTTTTTTTATAAATTTTTTTTACTTATTAATATTTTATGCGCTGCATAGGTAGGTTGCGTATAAAGTAATAAGATTAATAGCTTTTTTAAGTATACTAAACTTATATAGCTAAGCATTTTATAAGTACAATTTTTTATCATACTTAAGATTTAAATAGTAGACTATAGTAAAAGTTAAAGCTTACTATTAAGGTGTTTAGTAAGTGCGCTATATGTACGTATTAAGTGTATAAAGTTAAAAAAGAATAAAGAAAATATACTAGAATACTTTTTTATTACTGTAGCAAACATTACCTTACATAAACTACTTATAACAATTACATACTCTTACTTTTACTTTTAGAAATTTTTAAGAAATAAATAATATAATCTAAAAGTTACTAGAATAATGCTATAAAAACATAAACCTTAAAGCTTACTACGTATCTAACTTATAAGTAATATGTGTTTTAAGCGCACATAAGTTACGCGTAGGACATGCTTTTTACTAAGCTATCTTTATATACAATTTTAGAAGTTTTAATATAAGGCTGTTAGGACGCTAGACTAGAGAGGGAGGCTAGGTTACAGATAGTTGCGTGTTAGCTAGATCCGCCAAGCTTGCTTATTGTTAGCTTGCCTACCTGCAATTGTGCTTATAATGGGCTCCTTACCTGCAAGGATACCTGCAGGTTTTATTGCTTGAAATATACACACGATATTATTTTAGAGCTATCTCTCACTATCTTCTGTAGTGTAAAGGAAGTACTATTGCCTAAAGCCACCCCTTACATTAAGCTTTTTTTTAATAGGCCTTAATTTTTTACTTAAGTATTTTGCCAGTGTTCTTAATTAGCTCCTCTAATAGCAGTAGAGTTTTTAGAGAGCTACTACTCTTTAGCTTAAACATTTTTATAATTTTCTTAATATACCTATTATATACAAGCTTAAGTATTTACTTGTTTTTTATAATTTTAACTTTCTTAGATACTAAAAACTTGATTAACTAATTTTTGTTTTTATATTTTTTACTTGTTTATAATTCTTAACTAAAGATCTAATGCCCTCTGCTTATAATGTTTTGTTAAAAGCAGTAGCACATTATTTATACATAATAAAACTAAAATCCTCTTTTTCTAATTAAAGAATAGGTAGTGCTTCATTAGTAAGGTGAATGGTCTAATTTGTTCTAGTAATCCTAAGAACTTTTTATACTATAATAGTAGTAAGGTTTACGATTTGTAAAGTGCGCAGTTAAACTATATACACTTTTTCCGCTTTTTAAAGCTATTTAGTATTATATAAACTACTAGGTTGTCTGTTGTAATTAACGCATTAAGGAATGCTTTTACAATATTATATTGCTTAATCTTTAAATTATTTTTAGCAGTAATGGCTATTACTGCTCTTAAGGACTTAGCTGCTAACGTAGTAGCATATTTTTAATTAATTAAGTTTTTTGCTTAGAAATTACTATTACTAACAATCTGTGCCTTGCACTTAGAAAAAAAGCTGTGCTTATTAAACTTTCAAGTCTAAACCTACTTGATAAATATTAATTAATAATATACTTTTTTATTAAATATTTTAGTCCAAATTTTATTCTTATTTAACAAATTAATTTTTTTTTTATAGACATCCTTAAATAAAGCTGTCATAAGATACTAGAGTAATTGCTTTCAAAATTTGAGTAGTTTAGGTAGACTGTTGTAATATAGTTAAGTATTTCTTAGATTTAGTTTATACTTTATAAGCAAAGCTGCTATAACTATATAATTAAGAGTTTTATAGCTTGCTTAGTTTCTTAAGTTACTTATAAACCTAGCAGGTAGGTATTATAAAAAATAGTTTATAATAGATTTTTATAATTTATAAATAATGCGTTAACACTACTTATACTTCTACTTTTTAGTTAATTATTGTAATTTTAAGTTGCTTCTTTATGCTTAAGCCTGCTATCTAGCTTATGCAGTAGAGGATAATAAGTTGTAGACTAGTTTAGGCTTTTGCTAGTAATTCTAATACTACGTCTAGTAAGTAGAAATTAAGCTTATTATTGCTTACCCTATCTGCTGTTTAAGGCCTACAATCTTAACTTATAAAATAATCTATGCTCTACAACTTGCTTGCTCTAAGTAAAAGTTTTTTTATAATTAGCTAGCGTGTTAAAGTCTTTAGGCTTAAACTGTTAAAACAGTAACAAGTTGTTAAGCTTATACAAAAAGGCCTTTTACCTCTAAATATTAATAAGTTAGCTTTTCTAGTTAAGCGCACTACTGTTTAACTATTAAATACTTTATAATTAATTACGTTGTTGCTCTCTAGAGTTTCTAGTTTAGAAGTTGGTTCTAAAGTAGCAAGACTAGTATCCTACTACTAATCTAAGCAAATTGCTAATAGTGCACTAGCCTTATACTTTATATACTTAGCCTTTTCTATTCTACTCCCATTTTTAGTAAGTAGGCCTTTCTTACTACTTAAGATAGTAAATAGATTAATTTCAAGTTTTTAATAGTTAACTATATATTCTAATCTGCTATTTTTTTAATAAGTAAGAGGACTTTTATGTTGTTTATAGAATTAACTAGCTTGCCTTCGTAAAAAATCTCCATAATATTAATTACTTAATCTTTTAGTAGCTCTTCTTTATAATATTTTTTATAAAATAACTTCTTATTAAAGGTTACATTACAGGGAGTTATTACTTGATTAAGTGTAAGTACCTATATATAGTATATATTAGAGGCTTAATAACTAACTAAATAACGAATATAGCTGCAAGGATTAACTTTGAATTTTGAATAATTACGCCTAGCTGCCTTCTTCTTGTTTAAAGAGTAGGCTGAGTAGCTGTAGACATAGATTCTACTTTAGTCTAGGCTTAAATTAGCAGTCTAGTATCTAATCTTTAGTAGTTAATAGTATTAGAAAATTTTCTAAACTATTCTTTAAGTACCTAGTTAAGGGATTAGTAGCTATAGACCTTAGTAGAGCTTATTCTATGCAAGTAAGCTGCTGTATCTATAATTACTAGCTAAAGCGTAGCTAGTAGATTAGCACTTATGCGTATTTTAATAGTGTCGCAACGTGTATATGTATCCTCTAGCCGGAGTACAATTCATCGATCGGTTGGTATTTTGTTTCCGACAGTTATAAGCCTGGTGACGGTGAAACTGCAATAAGCAATTTTGATGTGATCGCTTACCTAGTTGGGTGACCACAAGCGAGAAATTAGCAGCAAAATGATAAGCCTAGGGGATATTACTACACAGACACGTGTTGTACAGGACTATTCACCCTGTACGTGTAGGCCATTGTGCCTTATTCTAGGCCATTATGCCTTATTCTAGGCCATCGTGCCTTATTCCCCCGCTATTGTAGCGCCAAGAAGAGCTAGTTGCTCTTAGGTAGATAACCTAGCACTGCTAGTAATCTAGGGGGTGTGTCGCAACGTGTATATGTATCCTCTAGCCGGAGAACGATTCATCGATCGGTTGGTATTTTGTTTCCGACAAATATCTTTCATAATAAGCTCTTAGCTAGCTCTTTTTGTTAAGCTATTAGGCTTATAAGTGTATAGCAGTAGTGTAAAGCCTAGGCTTATCTAGGACTAGGCTGTCACTAGCTAGTCGCTAGCTCTAAGCTAGAGGTTACAGAGATCCGTGCTAGTATGTATACTACTCTAGACTAAGAATAACTATCTTAGTTGTTAATCCTCTTTTGGGGTGTAGTGGCATAGTGGTCTAGAGCTATGTCCTTACAAGTGGCGTCTTAAATATAATCATTTTTTTTATTGCCTATCCCTTACATCTTAATTGCTCTTCTCAATGCAGTGTAGTAGTGTTGTTATTTTAATAGATTTTTACAATTTTTAACTAATATTGCCTTCCAATTCTTATAGTAAAGCCTTTAATTATAAGTATAATGTTATATAGTATTTTTAACTAGATCATATAATTATACAGCTTGCCTAAGTAGTTATTTTTAAATATTTAGTGTCTATTCCTTAAGCAGTCAACTAGTTATGAAATGAAATAAGTTTTAGAAATCTTAATAAAAAAAACCCAAGTAATTATTCTTTAAGTTACTATAAGATAACTTATAAGGCATGAGCTATTACGTAGTAATTATATTTTAATCGCTTCCTGCTAGTAATTTGAATGTTTTATGCTAAGTAGACTAGACATTTAATAGCTTGTTGTTCTAGGTATTTTTACTATTAATACTATAGATTCTTATTACTAGTATGCACTTAAAGTTTCCTTAGTTATGTTATAGCATTTACTAGTAATTGTTACGTAATATAATAAGAGTTTTGCTTGTATTAAACAAATAAGAAATAAATGTGAAACTTGAGGTTAATTAAAACAATGTTTTTTTGATTATTTTAAATCTTATAGTATGATTATGTTTCAAGTACTAGATGCCTGCCTGCTTAAGCTGTGGTTTAGAAATAATATTATGTAGAAGCCTAGGACAAACTTAGAATTAGTAAGTAAAAAATTAGCTATTTTAGGGCTAGCCTTGCTATATAAGATATTCTTAAGTAGCCTATTTCTAATCTTAGTAACTAGAACAAATCAAGTTCCTGCCTTAATAGTCCTGTCTTGAATATCTTGGCAATAGGAGCCTTGTACTAAGTAATCTATACTATTAACTAAGTAGACTGCTACTCTACTATCTATAATTATATAAAAGAACAACATATAAAGAGTAAAGGCTGCACTAAACACGTTTAGACTAATTTCTTTAATTAAGTTCCTTGAGTTAATTAGTGCTAAAACTAATGAGCTAAAGTACGCTTTATTTAGTTTATTAGCAGCTAATCTGCTAGTGCTAGGCTTTTAGCCCTTTTGCTTAATTAAGGTCTACAGTGTTGCCTATTTATTATTGTTCTATTGCTGAACACATTTTTTTCTTAATTGTTATCTTATAGTTTAATGAGTACTTTATTAGTAAAGATTAATTTTGTAACTACAGTTTTAAGTTAGAAGCAGTTGCGTAGTGTCTAGAAGTGTGTACTTAGCTTATAAAAGTAAAAGTGTAATTGCTTACTACTTTTGCTTAGCTATAAGATATTTAATAATTATTAAGCTATTCTTAATTTCAATTCAGTTTATAATGCTGCGTGTCCTTTTTTTCAAAAAATGGTAATTAACTAATTTTATATTAAAATACCAAGAATCTTTTTAAGATTGTTAAGAGTTAATCAAGCTCTACCAAGTATTAATATTTATACTAGCAAATTGCGCTTCTTACGCAACTAGTTTAGTGTAATCTTAGTGCCTAAAGCGTCTAAGAAATTAGTAACTACTAATAATCTTATAACTTGAGGTAGCAAGTAAGTTATTGCTTGTTAATACAAGAGCTGCTACTTAGTTAAATTATACTTAGAGCTTATTTATTTTTAGTAATCCTTATTTAGGTAGGATTTATATTACGCTCTAAATAAATACTAATTATTCTAATGTGTAAGAGCAAGACCTTTTTTTAAAAATTTTACTAAGGCTTAAAGACAAGTAATATTTTAAATAAATATACTTATCAAAGCGTCTAATAGTAGGTCTAGATGTATAGGTCTGCTAATCTGGTTTTTAGTATTAATAATTTTAGTAACCTTTCTTGTTAATTAAGCAGTATATACTTTATAATTCTAAACTAACTTATTATAATTTTATTATACTAATTGTTCAATGTATAAGCTTTGTATTTGTGTTAAGTAATTTTATAGTTCTCTTGTTAATAGGCGCTTACGCTAAGTATTAAGGCAGCAGGCTTTTTAATATTATTAAGCAACTTAAAATACTAAGGCTTCTAGTAATCTATCAAGCGCACGTATAAGAAATTAAGGTTAAATTAATTCTAAATGCCTTTTTTTAAGCAGTGCAGTCTCAAAAGACTAAACTAGGTTAGCTAGTCTAATTAAGCTTTAAGAATTACTTCTAAGGCAATGAGCAGTATATTAAAGAAGTCTATATTAGTAAGATGCTTTGTAGAATTACAACGTAGGTTGATGTTAAGGTAAGCGTAAGATTAGTAAGTAGCTGTATTAACTATAATAGTAGCCTGTAGGTTGTAGGATAAATAAGTAAGAGGTTTATTATATGGTTGGGTAGGTAAGAGGTACAGCAGCCGCAGCAATCTGCCAGCTGTACTATAAAAGAAAAAAGAGGAGAGTAAAGTAATAATTAAATATTTAACCTTCTAGCTTGCATATTGCGCAGTAGGAATTAAAACTATGTAGCTAGGCTTATAAGTATAAGAGCTAAGAAAGTGCAATTGCTTAATTACCTAAGTAGAAAGTAAGTGTATTAATTCACTAAGTGCTACAACAAAGTGTCTAATAACTACTAAAGAGACACAAGACGATCTAGCCCGTTTATATAGACACTAGCGGGGCCGTCACGTGAATAGCTTACTAGGATCACCAGATCAACAGGGTGATCCGCGTGTTAATACTCTAACAGTTAAGTTAAACCCTTGTATTATAAGGCTGTTGTTAGTTAAAGTTTGCTATCTTTTAGCAATATTGTAGAGTTTTCTTTTAACTACTATTTTAGTGGTTAGATGTGTAGGCTAGCTTATAGTTACGTCTAGTCTACAGTACTTAAATAAAACTTTTTTAATTTTTAGTTAATTTATAAATTATATTTTCAAATTACATATCTTTAATATTATATTCTTAGTAGCTAGTTTATAAACATTTAAGTTTTACTCATTTTTATATTCCTAGATACTAAGTGTTGCACTAGTAGCCTTATATATAATAGCTGTTTTGCCTAGCATAGGCTAACCATTAGCTATGTATAGTAGGTAAAATTTTTGTTTTTTTAGTATTTGTAGGCCTGCTACTTGCACCACTTAAGAGGAAACAAAATTAACTTAGGAGCTAACGTCTACTAATGTTAGCATCTAACATTTGTTATACTTTACCAAGAGCTTAAAGAGACTTAAACAATTTATTGCATGAATTCTCTTAGTGGTTCTAGGTGCTTTCAACGTTTATTTAAAAAAGATTATATAGTAAATCTATAGAACTTTTCAGCAGCTAGATATACTATGTATTTAATATTAAAGCATATATGCTATAAAGGCTATTTATACTTCTATATACAGGTTTCATTTAAAAAATCTTTCCGCTGTATTATATGCATTTACAGAGTGTCTTTCAAATTATTATATCTATAAAAGTATAAACTGTATTGTTTATTTAATATATATACTACGCATTTCTTGTCAAGACAGTTGTACTATAAGTACTTATAATAAAGCATTTCTTTTAGTTTCTTTAAAACTATCCAAATGAAGAATTGTGGGAGCTGAGAAGAGACAACTAATATTGATCAAATGGAGTGAAATGAGTGTATTGATCACTAAGGGTCACAACAAAGTGTCCAATCACTACTGGTGCTAGCGTGGCCGTCACGTGCAGCAGCTTACCAGGATCACCTGATCAACCAGATAATCCGCGTGTTCAACCGAGTGTCAATACTCTAATACACCTCCCAGGTCAGTGAGAAACCTTCAATCTAAGCTGTGAGCAAGGAGTTAATCCTTACCAAATCAACATTGTCGATTAAGAGGCCTGCTCAGAATTATTGTTCCACTGCCTGATCTTTTTCTCCGTAGTGATATTGTAGTAATTAAGCAAGCAGCTTAGTCCCATCGTAATATTAAAACATTAGATGGACCCTAAGAATCGCGTAATTAGTCTGTGCGCAATCACAATAAAAACTAATCGCGTCTACTGCCCCTCCAAAACTTTTAGCCTTACTACAATATTGATTACTAAGTCTTCCTGATCTTTAACGCACCCCTATCACCATTAACATAGTAAGCCTTGTCGCCCTGCTGTTCCCTCACTGATCTGCTGCTAATCTTTCTAGTGTAGTCTGCCTCCAACAGCAATGAGCGTGAGCGTCGCTCAGAGAGTCGCCGTTAACAACGTGAGAATAGTGCTGAGCATAAGCGTCGCGCGCGCGAAAGCCTGCACGACAATGAGATTCAGAGAGCAGCTGATCTTCAAGATAATGAGAGTTTGTTGCCGCTGCCTCCAAATCCATATGCCAATCGCAAGACTTCTGGCGGCTCTGCTCAGAGATCGATCCTCTCAGTGATCCCGAGAACTCCTCATACCACAACAGTGGCGAGTCTCGCAATCCATAAAGTGCGCGGTTGAGCCGTACGCACTTTCTAGGCTTCTTAAAGCTATCCGGCATCTTACAGATTACTAGGTTGTCTGCTGTAATTAACGCATTAAGGAATGCTTCTACAACATTATATTGCTTAATTTCTAGATTATTCTTAGCTGCGATTGCTATTGCTGCTTAGAAGGACTTAGCTGCTAACGTAGCAGTATAAGTTAAATTAATTAAATCCTTCTTTTAGAGATTACCTCTTACAACAGTCTGCGCCTTGCATTTAAGAAAGAAGCTGTCCTAATTAAACTTGTAGGTCTAAACTTACTTTATAAGTATTAGTTAATTATCTACTTCTTCTTTTAATATTTTAGTCTAAGTCTTATTCTTACTTAACTAATTAATCTCTTTCCTACAGGTATCCTTAAATAAGGCCTTTATAGGATGCTAGAGCAACTGCTTTTATAATTCTAGCAGTTTAGGTAAATTGTTGCAATGCAGTTAAGCATTTTCTACATTTAATTTATGCTTAGTAAGCAAAGCTACTATAACTACATAATTAAGAGTCTTATAGCTTACTCTGTCTTTCTAAGTTACTTGCAAACCTAGCAGGTAGGTATTACAAAAATTAATTTATAATAAATTCTTATAATTTATAATTAATGCGTTAACACTACTTATGCTTCTACCTCTTAGTTAATTATTAAGATTTTAGGTTACGTCTTTACGCTTACGCCTGCTGCCTAGCATGCATAGTAGAAAATAACAATTTGTAGGCTAATTTAAGCTTTTGCTAGTAATTTTAGCACTATATTTAGTAATTAGAAGTTAAGCTTATAATTACTTACCTTATTTGCTATTTAAGACCTAGAATATTAAACTATAAGATAATTTATAGTCTACAACTTACTCTCTCTAAGCAAGAGTCTTATTTTAATTAGCTAGCGTATTAGAGTTTTTAAGCACAGACTATTAGACTAGTAATAAGTTATTAGGCTTATATAAAAAAGGCTTCTTACTTCTAAATATTAATAGGTTAGCTTCTCTAGGCAAGCACACTGCTATTTAACTATTAAATATCCTACAATTAATTGCATTGTTGCTCCCTAAAGTCTCTAGTTTAGGAGTTAGTTCTAGAGTAGCAAGACTAGTATTTTGCTACTAATTTAAGCAAATTCTTAATAGTACATAGGCCTTGTGCTCTATTTGCTTAGCGTCTTCTAATCTACTTTTATACTTAGTAGGTAGGCCTTTCTTACTACTTAAGATAGTAAATAGATTACCTTTAAAGTTTTTAGTAGTTAGCTGCGTTTTCTAATCTACTCTACCTTAAAAAGCTAGGAGGGCTTGCAAGTTATCTCCTAGATAAACTAGCTTATTATTATAAAAAATCTTTATAATTTTAATTACTTAATTCTTTAGTAGCTTTTTCTTGCAATTTCCTTTATAGAACAACTGTTTATTAAAAGTTATATTATAAGTAGTAATTACCTAATTAAGGGTTAGTACTTATATATAGTATATATTAGAGGCTTAATAACTAACTAAATAACTAATATAGCTGCAAGGATTAATCTTAAATCCTTAATAATTGCGCCTAGCTGCCTTCTTTCTATTTAATAGGTAGGCTTAGTAGCTATAGGCATAAATTCTACTCTAGTCTAGGCGTAGATTAGCAGTCTAATGTCTAATTACAGATAGTTAATAGTAGATTAGCAGTCTAATGTCAAATTACAGATAGTTAATAGTATTAGAAATATTTTCTAAACTATTCTTTAAGCACCTAGTTAGAGGATAAGTAGCTATAAATCTTAGTAAGGCTTATTCTATGCAAGTAAGCCGCTGTATTTATAATTACTAGCTAGAGCTTAGCTAGTAAATTTGCACTTATGCGCATCTTAATAGCTTTTATAATTAGCTTTTAGCCTGCTCTCTCTGCTAAGCTATTAGGCTTATAAGTGTATAGCAGTAGCGTTTTAATTACTATCTTTTTTTCTATTGCCTATTCCTTATATCTTAATTGCTCTCTCTAAGGCAGTGTAGCAGTGTTGTTATTCTAATAGATTTCTATAATCTTCTACTAATATCTCCTCTTAATCCTTGCAGTAAAGCCTTTAATTACATGCATAATATTGTTTAGTGTCTTTAACTAGATATTATAATTATACAGTTTGCCTAAGTAGTCTTTTTTAATAATTAGTGCTTATTTCTTAAGCAGTTAACTAGTTAGGAAATTAAACAAATTTTATAAGATTTTGTAAAAAAGTTAAAGTAATTTTTTTTTAGCTAACATAAAATTACTTATAAGGTATAAGCTGTTGCGTAGTAATTGCATTCTAGCAGCTTCTTGCTAGTAATCTTAATATTCTACGCTAAGTAGACTAGAGCTTTTATAGCTTATTATCCTAGGTGTCCTAATTATTAATGCTATAAATCCTTATTACTAATACGCACTTAAGGTTTCCTTAATTATGCTACAGCGTTTACTAGCAGCAGTTAAGCAATGTAACAAAGAAGTTACTTATATTTAACAAATAAAAAATTAAAGTAACACTCTAAGTTAATTAAAACAACATTCTTCTTAATTATTCTAAATCTTATAGTATAATTTTATTCTAAGTACTAAATACCTGCTTACTTAAGCTGTGCTTTAGAGACAATATTAACGTAAAAGCCTAGTACAAACTTAACGTTAGTAAGTAGAAAATTAGCTATTTTAAGGCTAGCCTTGCTATGCAGGACGTTTTTAAGCAGCCTATTTCTTATTCTAGTAACTAGAATAAACTAAGTGCCTGCCTTAACTATCTCATTCTTATCGCATTCGCGATAGGTGCCTAGTACTAGTTAATCTATGCTATTAACTAAGTAGACTGCTGCTCTACTATCTATAATTATACAAAGAGACAACGCATAAAAAGTAAAAGCTGCACTAAACACGTTTAGACTAATTTCCTTAATTAAGTCCCTTAAGTTAATTAGCGCTAAAACTAATAAGCTAAGATATACTCTACTTAGTTTATTAGCAGCTAATCTGCTAGTGCTAGCCTTCTAGCCTTTCTTTTTAATCTAGGTCTAAAGCGCTGCCTATCTGTTTCTGTTTTATTGCTTAACAATCTTCTTTTAATTGTCCTCTATTAGTTTAATTAGTATCTTATTAGTAAGTATTGATTTTATAACTACAGTTTAAAGTTAAAAGTAGTTACGCAGTGTCTAGAAGTGCTTACTTAGCTTATAAAGGTAAAAGTGTAATTACTTACTACTTTTACTTAGCTATAAAACTTTTAATAATTAAGCTATTTTTAATCTAGATTTAGTTTAAAACACTGCGTGTCTTTTTTCTTTTAAAAAAGTTATTAATTAATTTTATAATAAAATATTAAAAATCTTTCCTAAATTGTTAAAATTTAATTAAGCTTTACTAAAAGCTATTACTTATAACAGCTTATTACGCTTTTTACGCAACTAGTCTAGCATAATCTTAGTACCTAAGGCGTCTAAAAAATTAGTAACTACTAATAGCTTAACAACCTTAAAGAGCAAATAGATCGTTGCTTATCTATATAGAAGCTGCTACTTAGTAAACTAACACTTAGGGCCTATTTGTTCCTAGCGCGCCTTATCTAGGTAGGATCTGTATTGCGCCCTAATTAAATACTAAGTATTCTAATCTGTAAGAGCAAGATCTTTTTTTAGAATTTTTACTAAAGCTTAAAAACTAGTAAGGTTTTAAGTAATTATGCTTATTAAAGTATTTAAAAGTAGGTCTAGATGTACAGTCTTACTAATCTAGTCTTTAACATTAGTAATCTTAGCAACCTTTCTTATCTATTAAGTAGTATATACCTTATACCTATTAACTAGCTTGTTGTAATTATTTTTTTTATACTTAGCGTAAATTGTATAAGCCTTGTATTTGCGTTAAGCAATTTTATAGTTCTCTTATTCTTAAGCGCTTGCGCTAGGTAGTAAAACAATAGGCTTTTTAATATCTTTAAGCAACTTAAGATACTAAGGCTCTTAGCAATCTATTAAGCGCACGTCTAAGAGATTAGGATTAACCTAATTCTAGATACCTTTCCCTAAGCAGTGCAGTCTTAATAGAGTAAACTAGGTTAGCTAGTCTAATTAAGCCTTAAGAATTACTCCTAGGGCAACAAGCAGTATATTAAAGAGGTCTATCTTAATAAGATGCTTTATAAGATTAAGACGTAGATTATTATTAAGGTAAGCGCGGGATTAGTTAGTAAGTAGCTGTATTAACAATAACAGTAGCCTGTAGGTTGTAGGGTGGATTAGTAGGAGGTTAATTGTATAATTAAGTAGGTAAAAGGTACAGCAGCCGCAGTAATCTGCTAGCCGTGCTTGTAGAAGAAAATAGAGAAAAGTAAGTTAATAATTAAATAGTTAACCTTCTAGCTTGCTAATTGCGTAGTAGGAATTAATACTACGATTAAGCGGCTAGGCTTATAACTATAGGAGCTAAGAAGAGACAACTAATATTAATTAAATAGAGTGAAATAAGTGTATTAATCACTAAGGGTCACAATAGCGTGGCCGTCACGTGCAGCAGCTTACCAGGATCACCTGATCAACCAGATGATCCGCGTGTTCAACCGAGTGTCAATACTCCAACAAGAATTATCTAAATAGTTTATAGTACAGCTGTTATATATATATATATAGTATATATTTACTTTGCGTGTTCTAAGGTATACAGATTTTTTTGATAGTTTATACTATTTTTGCTAACTTCTTATACTTGATGCTTTTAGCGTGTTGTTTAAAGTTTTTAATTAATCTTCTTTTCTTTTTTATCTGAGATCTAATGCGTTAGTTTATCTTATAATACTTTAGTATCTTTTGTCCAATTCTATACAGAATTGTCTGTTTTATTTAAGTTAGCTACTAAAGTAGTTTCTTTTTTCTACAGTTCTTTATATAGGTTTGTAAAAAAGTGTATTCTTTAAGTTTTTTACTTGAAGATTTAGCAGAATTGTTTCTAAGTTGTTTAAGTTGTTCTAGTAAAGTACCAATTTTTTTTATAGTTTATAAATTGTTAAAAGTGTTTACTTTCTATCAATTATTGTAGAAAGTCAATAGCTTTTTTAAAACTTAGCTATCTTACTATACTTAGTTTAATGTTCTGGAGTTGCTTGTATTTTAAATAGCATCTTAAAGATATATCCGTCTAAAGTTTCCTCTAGTGCAATTGTAGTTAAGTTTTTAGTCTTTAAATAGTTGCCTTGTCTTATCCTTAAACTATGATAGTAAGCAAAGTAAAAGCGATTAATTTTTCTTTTAGATTATTGTTAGGTGCTGCATAGTAAATAACATTTAATTATTAAGTTATTTTACTTAGCTTTAGTTCTCCTGTTTTACATAACCTTTCTTACTATATATATAGCAAGTAATCCTTTTCTTAGTATTTTTATTATACTTCAACTTGCTTTTCTCTAGTCTCTTATGAAAGTTGTTAGAATAGATAGGCTTATAGCTGTTAGTTCCATAACAATTTAGAACTCTAGGAGCTTTATTTTGTTATTAACCTTGGTTAGAGTACGGTTGTTGTTATGTTTATTAAAGTTAACTATTTGTTTTTTCAAGTATGCAATTACCTTGTGTAAATTAAGGTTTTCTATACTTAAGCTTATAAAGATGATTTTTAACTTGCATAGCTTTAGCCTAAGTTTATTAAATATGTTAAAAATAGCTCTGCTTTATATAAGTTCTATATGTACAGCTAGTTCAAGCCCTTGTTAGTACATCCGCATTGAAGCGTTGTTATTTTATTCAATAACTATTTAGTATTTCTAAAATTCTATTCGATAATGAGCTGCAGAGCGCGTTTGTTGCAACTTTTAAATTTTTCATTCTGCTAGAACAGATTCTTCAAAAGTAAAAAATATCTTTTTTATTCTTATGTTCAACTTGTCCTGGTCTTTAACAAGTGCATTTTTAATATTATTATTAATGGTATTAACTACATATTAGCGCAAAATAAAGTTAGCTTATTTTCTAGTAGCTTTTTATAAGAATATAAAGGCCTATATAACTCTGATATTGTTATTAATCTTGGTTCCTTTAATGTAGAAGTTTCTTTTAACTTAAAGTAACTATGCTTTAAGCTTGTTGAAATTACTATAGTAAGTATTAGACTTATTAGCACGCGTAGTGGTTCTTGTGGTTAGAAAATTAGTAGAGGTGTCTATTGCAGTGTTACTTATTTTAGAGAGTATTTAAAGTGTAAAGATTGTTTTAAGAGGATATAAAAGTGAGTATTGCCGGCACGCAATTGGTGTGTCGCATGTTCGGACGGAAACGAAGATGCGCGATATCCCTCCAACTAACCCTCTTGACCGATGACTATTTACCGCTGACCATTTACCGCTGACCGCAACTTGTGCCTATTCTCGGATGTGAATAAACGACAACAGCATCACCATCCATGCACGGCTCTCCTATTCCTAGAGGCAACTCACAAAATCCTCCTGCTTGTCGGTTTGTCCCAGCTGCTTAATAGCTGTTTTAACACGCCTTTGCTCCTCGCGAAGCTACTCCTAAGTCTCTTTGCTAAGGTTGCATTTGCGCAAGAGGAGATTGCCGAAGTGATACACCTTTACTGCACCTAGACCATTAACATGCGCAGTGTATATAGTGTACCAGCTAAACTAGCCTTTTACAGTCCTTGTTGTAACTTTAACATCTATAACACCAGACGCATTGAAGATGTCTTGACTACAGTTACATTCTAACCTCTGCACTAACTCAACTACTACAGAGACTATCGCCACTAGCTCCTTTTTAACTGTGGCCGCTCAACGACGGTGAACGCCGGCTTCGTGATCTACCACCATAGCTTCTAGTATAGTAACTTAGTAAGGTCTAACTTTACTTGATGTGAGCCATCGGTCTTTGTGTCAAAGGGGGAGAAGAACAGTCCAAGCATTGTATCGTTCGTATGCGAGTTGTTTGTATGCGGTACCGTGTGGTGTAGGAAACCCTGAAGGTAAGAAGTAGCAGGCAGGGAGCTTTTATAAAGAAGTATTGCAGGCTCTTGCTGCGGTAACGTATGTGTCCTTACCCTCCTCCTCCATCTCCATCGCAATCTTGTTGCCAGCTATAGGCTGGCAATCGCCGTTGAACACGTTTCAATTAGTGTTGTTTTTTAGTACCTTCAGCAAATTTTTTTAACCCTAATTTTCGCTTAGTAGTCTAAGCTTTTCTGCTCCGAGCGCTTAGCGCGTGGACCTTATCCTAGAGGGTAGCTGCTTTTCACTTTTTTTAGAAACCCCATTTTGACTACAACAACAACCACCGCCTTTGACACCTTAAAAATAAATAAAAGTGAGTTCTTAGGGAATAAGTAAATAAAATAAACTAAGGTGTTAAAGCATTATTAGTAGATTAACATAATGCTATAAAAGAGTTAAAAATAAAATATAATTTTTATATCAAACATTAAAGTCTTGTATAAAGTTATATATAATAAGCTATAAAGGCACATTGCTTATTACTATATACTAAGCAATAGTTCTAATAGTTATAATTGCTCCTAGCAATAGTTTTAATAGTTTTAAATTACTCCTAGCGATAGTTGTAATAGTTGTAATTGCTTCTAGCAATAGTGCGCGTGACATCCTAGCGATAGTGCTTGGCGTAATAATTAGTTACGTAACTCTCTGCTGCGGTGGTTTTGCAGGTTAGCTGTCTAGTTTCTTGTTAGTTGGTTGTAGTAGTTCTCTGTAAGACTTAGGTTTGTAACCAGGTCGTAACATATAGTTAATACCTAAGGAGTATATTGGCTGTATCCTATGTAGCTCTATAGTTGCATAGGCAAACTTTAGAGCCTACTAAACTTCTCTTAAAAAGATAGCTCTTTAGGTAGCAGTAACCTAGTGTAAGTTAAAAAAAGGCGCTAGATATATCTCTTCTAGTTGTAGGCGTAGGAATCTGCTTTCCTACTTTCTACTTAAAGGTTGCGAAATCGGTATTTAGGTTTTTGCTAACAGCTTTTCTTTTATATTTTTTAAATAGGCTTAACAAATTAACGCTAGTTAGCTATTTATTTTAAGTACAAACTACTGCTAGGCTTATTTAATCTTTAAAAAAGGTTATTTTCCTAGCATCTTTTGCAAAAGAGTCTGCTTTTTTGTTTCTTAGTATATCTTAGTAGCCTAGGACCTATTGTAGCTTAGATTTAACGCCTTTCTCTTTAAGTTCAGTTGCTGCCTTGATCTACCTAATTTACTACTTTTAGCTAGAGTTACTTAAGGTGCTTTTTAATAAAAATAGAGCTGCCTAGTTATCTGCGTATATTGTAACGCTTTAGTAGTTATTTATAAAGACTACTACTTTCTCTAGCCCTAAGGTAATACTCTCTAGTTTACTATTAAAAACTAGCTAGTTATTTTTTATATTGTCTTCTAGTTTTTTTATAAGCGTAGCTTCTTTATAGAAAGCTACGCCTACGCTCATTTCTTAACCTTCCTTTGTTGCTAAGGCGTCTAAGTATATCAAAAGAAAGCTATTATTAACTAATAGCTTCTTGTGGATTTCAGCTTTTAGGTCTTTCAACTTATATAATATTTAAACCTTGTATAGAGGTCTAGCGTTATATAGCATATAGGAGTTTTAATGTAGTTTCTCTATATTGGAGATAGCTAAGGAGATAGGCTAAGGTATTTAGTTAACTTAGTCGCCTTTATTGTGAGTAATAGTAGTCATTATAAAGTAGTTTAGATCTAGTAGAGTAGATCTAAAACCGTATTATATAATAGAGTTGTTAAGCCTAACTCTAGGTAAGTAAAGAGCTGCTTCTAACTTACTTAGCATTGCAGGTAATAATCTAAAAGTTGTTAAGATTTTTCTACAGGCCTAGTTTTAAAGTTTCTGCCTATTGTTAAAGACGTGTTGTTATTTTTTTAAAATATTTAACATCTGCAATTAGCTATACTTGAAATACAAGCTAGATATAATTACTTTATTGCCTTGAGTAAAAGGTCTTTATTAATGTTAGCTAGCCTACTTAGGCGGGAAAAGGCTTAAGTTGCTTGTTATATTCTTATATTGCAGTAATTCATTGACGTTAAAATATTATCAAAGAAAATGCCTAGCTATCTTATTAATCTTTTTAGTTAGAAGGTCTCCTAAGTAGGTAGCGTAAGAAACCTGCTAGTGTTCTTTCTTAATCTTGTCTAATTAGCTAATTCTATTTTTAAGCTATTAAACTTAATAGCTAATTCCTTAGCTTAGCTAAAGATGCTCGTTTTCTTTCTAGAAGTTTAATATTTCTCCTAATAGATGTTGTTAATATATAGATCTAGAGGTCGTCTATATATAATAAGGAGTTCTTATTGCTGTTTGCTCTAATTGGTTAAAATGGCAGTTTTGTATAAATAAGAAACAGAATAGGAGATGCTAGGCTCCCTTGTAGCGTACTAGTATTGACTTTCTATAGTTTTTCTGTTTACCTACTAACAGATAGTTCTTACAGCCTTTCTGTAAGGAATAAGCTTGTCTATAATATAAAGCAGATTAGTAGCCCTTAGTTGAGCATGTTCTTTAGCAGCTTATTTCTAGATAAATAGTTGAAAGTGTCTCTAACATCTAGAAAAGCTGTTAAGATAACTATTTTCTTTTGTCTTTGTTATTGGATATTATTGTAAAAGACTAGTACAGCGTTACAAGCTAATTTTTTAAGCCTACCTCCTATCTGTGTAGGGCGTAGTAAGTCTATTATTTTAGCTAGTGCACCTAGTCTCTTTGCGTAGAGTCTCTCTAGTACCTTCCTTAGATAGCAAAAAAGAGAGATAACCCTGTTGCGGATCGACCTCCGCGCTCATAACCTATTAGAGATTGAGAAAGAGGTGTGAAAGGTGAAAAATAAGGATAAGAGAACAAATAATAGAGACTAGGGGAAGAGAGTGAATTGAGTCTTATTATGGTATTATACAACTGCTCAATTAAATGTTCGACTTATCTTCATTGAATTCTCTTTTTGACTCTCTTCGTTTTTAACTACAAGCCAAACTACAGTCTATATATAGCTGTTACTTGCATATTAGAAAGATCTGTAATTACGCAATAGCTTGCGTAGTAGATTGCGTAATCTATAGTTGATTGCGTAATCCTGAACGTCATTGATCACAACAATCAACTGATAACAATGATAAGGAGTACTAGTAGCGTAATAGCTTCTGGTGATCAATTGATCGTAGGTTGATTGTAGATTCCAGGTGTGATTTTGAGCACCTGGGTTCTGTGGAGAAACAGCTGAGTAGCTTAATTTCCAACAATAACAGCAGCAGGAGTAGTAGTGTTAGTAGTAACAGCAGCACTCTTTACGTTAAGTAACGTTTTAAAAACAGCATGCTTGCAGGATACTACCCCCTTCTAATCTATATTTAAATTAACCTTGCCTCTAACGTCATCCTAATCGCTATACAAGTCGCCTATATAGTCGCAAGGCGTCCGCTAAAGTAAGCAGGCGATTATCTTACGACTTAATATATAGGAGCGACAGACCTAACTCGCGTCTTTATACTGCTCGCCTTTAGACCCTTGCTATCTGAGCTAGGATAGCTAATAATGCGCTTAAGCTTGCTAAAGTTGAAAAAGCTAAGCAAGATCTGCTAATAAAGTCTAGTAAGTATAATAATTTTAACACTTCTTAGTAATCTAAATTCTAGTTCTAGTTTTTATGCTCGTCTAGTTTTTAATCTCCCGCTTATTTTAAGCAATCAAGAGGAGAGTTAGCTTAGTATATAGATGATACTACATAATACAAATCTGTTTGCGTTTTACTTATTATTACTTTTAATCAAGTGCTTAACTTGTTAAAAACTAAGCTGCTGCTTGAACTTTTAAAACTATTGTTAAGTAAGAAACTTAATTTGTCCATTAGCTAGCATATTTGCTGTTTTAAGAAACTCTTCCTAAAATAATCTTTTAGCAAATTCTTATTTCACCTATATAATTTATATATCTACGTGTTTTAAACAAGTGCTAGTCGACTTATTCTTTTTAACTACAAGCATGATTGATGATTAATTATTACACTAAACTGTTTAATTATCTTCTAGATTAAAAGATAGCTTACAAAAGAAGCGCTTAAGAGCTATAGCCTCTTTAGTAGTATGCTTAAGAGCAAGTAGCTTAGACTTAGTAGTTAACGCAGTTACTGTAGTCTGCTAACCTACTCTAAAATATTAGACTACTATATAAGATAGCTATATATTTATAGGATAGTTAATAAGTTTATTGATTATTTTTATAAAGCGTTGCCTGCAATAGTTAGATCTAGGCTATTAAACTTTCTACATTAGATCGCGTCCTATCTTGTTTAATAAATGTATCCAATTAATCATTTAATAGCTTTTATAAAGTAATTACGAGATTTTCTTAGGAAGTGTAAGAGCTTTAAGATTAAGTAGGTAACGTCTATTTATAGGATAATAGCTGTGTATAGTACTAATCTAACTCTCTTTCAGTAGGCTTTAATTTCTTACTAAGTTGTTTTGCTAGTGTATTTAATTAGCTCCATCAACAGTAGTAAAGTTCTAGGAAAGCTACTATCTTCTAGCCTAGACTTTTAGGCAATTTTGTTAATATACGTATTATAAATAAGCATAATTACTTACATCTTATAACTTCTGATTAATTCAATACTGTGGAACTATTTAACTAAACTTTGTTTATATACTTTATACTTGTCTATTATCTTTACCTAAAGATCTACTGCCCTCTATTTATAATCTTTCGCAAAGAGCAGTAGGATATTGTTTATATAAAACAAAACTAAGATCCTCTTTTCTGAATTAAAGAATAGACAGAGCTCCTCTAGTAAGGTAATTAATCTAATCTCTTTTAGTAATTTTAAGAACTTTTTATACTATAACATTGGCGAGTCTTATAGATTATATAGTGCGTAGTTAGGCTTTACACACTTTCTAGGCTTTTGAAAACTATTTAGCATTTTATAAACTACGAAATTGATTGCTAAAAGTGATATATTAAGAAATGCTTCTATAATATGATATTGCTTAATCTCTGGATTATTCTTACCGGTAATAGCTATTACTGCTTAGAAGGACTTAGCTGCGAACGTAGTAGTATATATTAAATTAATTAAGTTCTTTCTCTAGAGATTACCCTTTATAAATATTTACAACTTGCATTTAAGACAAAAGCTATCTTAAATAAACTTATAGATCTTAACTTACTTTATTAGTATTAGATAATTATTTGCTTTATCTTTTGATATCTTAGTTTCAGTTTCATTTTTACTTAATAATTTATTTCTGTCGCATATATCAGCCACGCGCCTCAGCCACGAGGCTTTAGGCCCAAGCGTTAAGGCCTGCGCGAAGCGCGCAGCGCTAAGTACCAAGGCTTAGAGCCTTTACGCTAAGCTTAGAGCTTTTACACTAAGGCTTAGAGACTTCACGCTAAGCTTAGATACTTGCATCCAAGCTCCACCTAATATTTGCCATGCTTAGAGGTATTCCCCTAAGCTAGGCTGATAAATGGGTATAGGTTGGGTTGTGGTTGGGGTCTGACGTAAGTTAACCTAACCCTAACCTAACCTATACCCACGCTATTTACGCTAAACATAGGTATAGGTTAAGTCAAGGTTGCAAAGACTAGTAGTTGTAGTTATAGTTAAGTTAGATAGACTAGTAGTTGTAGTTATAGTCAGGTTATATAGACTAGTAGTTGTAGTTGTAGTTACGCGCATAGACTATAAGTATAAGTCAAGTTGTAGTTATGTTGTAGAGGGAAGTAGTTAGGTTATATTTATCTGCTATTTATAGTAATAAATAGCTGTTATAATAAAAGTAAGATTAGAAGCAGTAAGCTAAGTAAGCACTAATTTAGTTACAACCTTAACCTAGCTATAACTATACTTAGTAGTGAAGTTATAGTTGTTAACACAGTTAGTTATTACAGTATAAAAGGTAACTAAAAGAGTATATTTATATTATTATATTTTAATAAAATATTAACTACTTACTATGTAATCTTTATATAGAAAGCTAGTAGAATAGAAAGTTAGTACTAAACTTCTGAAAGTATCTAACTGTTACTCTTAAATCTTTAGCTTAAATAGTAGCTCTTTTTATATAAATAGTATTAAAGTTACTGTCTTTATTTATTTGTTAGTATATAATTCAAAAATAACAATATTAGAAATATTACCTTTAAAATAGCTAACTAAAAACGCTTTATCTAACTTTTGAAAGATATAAATTACTTCTGCCTAAAAGCGTAAATTGAAGTAAGAAGTATATATAATTTTATAAATAAGATAACTAAATAGGAGTTTATATAGTCATAATTGAGTTAACTTTTATTAATTTTTAATTCTTTTTAGCGCAGTAGCTATGCGCTATTAGTGTTTAACTATAATTAATGACTATAATAACTTACTACTTAGCTTAAAAAATTTTTTTTAATAGCCTAAATCTTTGCAAATAATATAAGTAGCTTTTAACTAGCTTTAGCTTATAAATTCTTTATAGGCGCCTTACTACTAGTTAAAGCTTACATGGTTTACTTAGTAGGCGCTATTATAGTAGTTATGTAGTTATCAAAATTTATAGTAAGTATATAAAATTATTATTAATTGTTTTTGCAGTAATAGAGCGCGCAAGTAAACATAATAAAAAGCTATCATAATGTAATATACTAGGGTATATTATTAGTAAGTAGTGATTAGTAGTAGTAGTGTCTATATATAGCAGAAATATTAATTTTTAGTTGGCTTTAGTAGAGGCACATAGGCTATACTAGCTATATTATAGTAGTATTTCTTAATTTCTACCTACTATTTAATAAGTATAACTAGAATCAACTAATTATAGTTATTTATTACGTTTATCGTATTAATAATATTGAAGAAGAGCTAAGTAATAGTCTTAAAGGCCTAGTTCTACGCATTTTAATTTTAGTGCTACTAGGTTTTAAACGTAATTAGTAGGAAAAGCTTATAGAGGTATTTAACATAGCTATTAATTATAGTATATTCTAATTTATAAAGAATGAAAAATAAATTAAAAATAAAATTAATAATATACTTATGCAAGGTAGCTAAGCTAGTTTAAAGAGAAGTTAATCTACGAATTTTAAAGTTTTAATAAAAAAATCATTAAGCTCTTGTTCTTAAGCTGTTACGTAAAAAAGTTAAGTAGCTTAACTTAATTTTAAAACAAAGGCCTTACAGGACGCAGATACAGCTATTTGCACTATAATATACTAATTAAAGGAAAAAATAAAAAGTATAAAATAATATAAGAATGCAAGTGTAAAGAGACGCAGAAATATAATAGAGGCAGCATAAGAAGTACTTAACTAAAAGTAATACAACGCCTAAAAGAGTAATAAGCTATCATAGTTATATTTTATAAAGCTGTGCTTATATATATAAGTAAGGAGCTATAAATAACTTTTGATTAAATAAATAAAAAATAGAAAGATATATACTACAGAGTTAATATAAGGTAGTACATAAGAGTTTAAAATAAGGTAGTGTAAGCAATAATAAGTTTAAACAATAGTAGCTCTAGTTCTATATATACTTAAATTTTAGCTCTAGCAGTATTTTAAAAAGATTATGCGTTGCACTTAAAATAATAAATTAGCAAAGCTTTACACTTATACTTTTATACAAAAATAAGCTAAAAATAAATAGCAAGACTTTGTTAAAGATATAAGTTTTAAAGAAGTTAGCTATTACTACTAATGAAAATTAGATATAAGTTTAACCATTTTTTTATTACGTATACTTACTAACTAGTATAGACTATTAGAGCCTCTGCTAGTATAAAAGTCTTTAGGACTTAGCAATAATACTATCTTACGCAGCAACAAGCAATATCTTCAGAGATATATTAGTAATAAATATTAGAAAAAAGCTTATAATAATTTTAATATAAATGCGTACTTAAACTAATTAAGGATAAGTACCAGATTAAAAAGCAGTAGCAGGAATCCAAGGCTAGAATTAAAAACAAAAATAAAAATAGAAATATAAGTTCTACCAATTTTTTAGACTTTAAATCCTTTTTAGATTAATTACAGTAGTGTTCTTGTGCTAAGTTATTAGTATTATTCAGCGCTTATTACAGCTATTTAATAAAATTTATACAACGTAAAATTTATTACATAACTTTATAACCATACTACTCTTATTTTAACGTTCTTTAAATTAATAGAGTCTAATCAAAAAGTGCTTAACATAGTACGTAATTAGAGAAATAAGTTGATTTTTATTTAGCTACATATGCGTTTACAAAAGAACTGTAGCTTATATACTCTTAAAGTTGTAAAGCAGACATTGAAGTGCTATACGTTAGTAATTACAATAATTCATTACAGCTTTTTATTTTATTCTTAAACTAAATACTGTTTACATATATATTATAGCTGAATATATTTATAAGCTTTTATAGAACCTGTACTAATTCTAAAAAAGCAGACACAAAGTTATTTAAGTAGAAAAGCAGAAGAAGTTAGATCTATTAGTATACTAACCTTAAGAAGCTATATAGGTATAAGAAGAAAACAAAATTATAACTAATTAAAATACATAGTAGAGTACGACTAGCTAGGCTTATAATCTAGACAGTAAATCTCCCTACTAGAACTATACTACCTACACTAGTAGCATTTAGCTAAAGTTTAAAGAAGCTGCATATGTTATAACTAGCCGCCTTTATATATTCTATATTAACTGCAGCATAATTTTGCAACACCTAAGGCTAACAAAAATAGAGACTAAACACTTTAAAAACTATATAAATAACGTGTTTCATATGAGTCGCCACCCCAAGCGAGTCGCCAACGCCAAATCCCCGCAAAATTTCCAAATATCAGAGGTCTATATCTCAACAACGACTAGGTATAATTCTCTAAAAACTCAACACGATCACTGCATTTCCAAAAAGAACATGCTATTAAGATATAAAAACTCTAGCTTTAATCTCAAGCGAGATATACTTAATTTTGTGGTTTTACAGGGTTATAAGTAGTCTATCTCTACAACTACCTTATATAATCTCTTTAAAATCTCACAGCTTTCTTATTTTATAAGTGCAGCGATTGTAGTAGCTTTTGAGAGGATTCTACTCAGTAGTTGTTGAGATATAAACCCCTGTTATTTTGAAATTTTGCGGGGATTTCGCGTTGGCGACTCGCTTGGGGTGGCGACTCGCTTATGAAACACGTTATTGTAATAACGTACTTAAACTGCTAGCATTATAATAGTAATTGCTATAGCATCTTATATAGACTTTGTTTAGACATATTTATAATAAAAAGATTGATTAGTCAAATAAAAATAAAACTTAGACTAAAATATTGAAAAAGAAGTAGATAATTAACTAATATTTAGAAAGTAGGTTTAGACCTATAAGTTTAATCAAAACAGCTTTTTTTTTTAAATACAAAGCATAGATTATTCTAAAAAGTAATTCTAAAAAAAGGACTTAATTAACTTATCATATGCTGCTACGTTAGCAGTTTAGTTCTTTTAAGTAATAATAGCTATTACTGCTAAGAAAAGTCTAGAGATTAGGTAAAAGATTATTATAAGAGCAATTCTTGATGCGCTAATTATAGTAGATAACCGAGTTATCTATTAGATACTAAATAGCTTTAATAAGCTTAAAAAGTATATATAGCTTAATTACACACTATATAGATTGCAAAACTCGCTACTATTATAGTATAAGAAGTTCTTAAAATGACTAAAAGAGATTAGTCTAATTACTTTACTAGAAGAGCCCTGCAGATTCTTTGGTTAAGAAAGAAAATCTTAGTTTTGTTTTATCAAGATAATATCTTACTGCTCTTTGTTACAAGATTATAAGTAGAGAGCATTAGATTTTTAGTAAAAGATTATAGACAAGTACAAGATATAAAAATAAAGATTAGTTAAATATTTTCTTAGTATCTAGGTAATTAGAGATTGTAAAAAGCAAATGATTACGCTTGTATATAATACGTACATTAACAAGATCACAAAGAAGTTTAACTTAGAAGAAAGTAGCTTTTTAAAAACTCTAGTACTGTTAGAAGAGCTAATTAGATACACGAGCGAAGTAACTAAGCAAAGAATTAAAGTTTACTAAGAAAAGGTTAGATTAGTGCTGTATACAGCTATTATACTACAACTAAATATTACTTACTTAATTTTAAAGCTTTTACACTTCTTTACAATCTAGTATTTAGTATATAAAAGCTTTTAAATAAGGAATTTGATACCTTTATTAGTTAAAATAAGATGCAATCTAATATAAAAGCTATAATACCCTAAATTTAATAATTACTGGCGATGTTTTTTTTATAAATAATTATAAAACTTAACAATTGTTCTAAAGACATATAGCTATCCTATATAGTAGTCTAATGTTTTATAAGGCGGCTTAGTAGACTATAGTAACTACATTAACTACTAAGGCCAAGCTGCTTGCTCTTAAGTATACTACTAAAGAGGCTATAGCCTTTTAGCGCTTGCTTACAAGCTGTCTCTTAATCTAGGAGAAGTTTAGACAGTTTATTGTAATGATTAATAAACAATGAGGCTTATAGTTAGAAAAAATAAGCAGGTTAGCACTCTTTTAAGACATGTAAATATACAAAATATATAGCGAGAGCAAGAATTTACGAAAGAGTTATTTTAAGTTAAGTACTTTAAAACAGCAAATAAACTAGCTGATAAACTAACCAAATTCTTTACTTAACAACAATTTAAAAAGCTTAAGTGGTTACTTAACTTTTAGCAAGTTAAGCACTTAATTAAGAATAATAAAAATTAATAAGCAAAGAATTTATATCAAGCAGTAATATTTATATACTAGGCTAAGAGTTCTTATAATTGCTTAGAAGAAGCAAGAGAAAAAAAGCTAAACTAACTAAGAACTAAATACTAAAACTTAGATTAAGCTTCCTAGTAAGTATTAAAGTTATTATACTTGCTAGACTTTATTAGTAAGTCTTGATTAGCCGTTTAAGCTTTAGCAAGCTTAAGCGAATCATTAGCTATTTATGCTTAGATAGTAAGGGTCTGCAGGTAAGTAGTATTAAGGCGCAAATTTTATTTTTTGCTGCTATAAATTGAGCCAAGAGACAATTATTGTCTCACATTAGCAAACTTATGTAATTAATCTACAGAATAACTAGGACGACAACTAACAACACAACAATATAGACTAAAAGCAGGTAGTAATTTATAAGCATGCTGTTGTTAGATTATTAATTAACACAAAAAATACTACTATTGCTGCTATAACTAAAACTATTAGTACTTAAGTTTTGTAGATTAAAAGCTAGCTGTAAAGCTGGCTGTACTATAGGTTAACTATAAGTATAATGTTACAAGTAACAGAAGGAATTCTCTCCTTAACGTAAGAGCGGGGGTTAAGGGTCAACTAGCCACGACGTCAGAAGGTAATAATCTGCGCGGGGCGCAGGGATTACGTAATTAGCATCCTGCCAAGATAGGACCTCTAGGAGGCCACTACTTAAAGGGAGGCTAACGCCCTCCCTAATCTCCCTCTTAGATAGGAGGCACGGGAGGACACAGGACAAAGGCAATAAGTATAAGAATATCTTAAATCTTATTATTACACTTATTGTAGTTAACTTAAATAGTCTATTTCTTATACAAATTATTAACTAGTTATTTTATTTTTTATAAAATTAGTATTGCTTACTTATTAGTTAATAATAATAACTCTTTTCTACCTAAATATTTCTTATAATACCTTATAAACTACTGCTTTAGTCTACTTTACTTTAGTATAAACTAAGCCTAAAAAAGTATAATAAAACCTGATACAACACTTTAACTACTTAAAATTTTAGCAGACGTTTTAACTAACAGGTTGCCTAATTATAATTTAGAATAATATTTTAAAAAAGTACTTAGAATAATATAGTATAGGGTCTAAAACTCTTTACGCTAAACAAACTAATATCTAAAAACAATAAGATACTTAATATATTTAACTCTACTACTAAGGATAACCTAAAAATATAAAAAAATAAAATTTCTAAGCAATAAGCTTATATTTAAGTATAGTAATTAGCCTTAAGAATAGATATAATTAATTAGCTCTTAAGTTAGCTAATAGCTACTCTAAAAAAACAAACTATTGCTATAAAATAACTTAAGATAGCACTACTAAAGAAGTATAAAGAGGATAGAAAGAAACTACAAACATCTCTTATTTATATTAACTTATACTATAAGTATAACAAAGTCCTTACTAACTAGAAAAAGATTTTTATAGCAAGCACGTACATAAAAAATAAAGCTTCTAACTAAATATAACTCTATATAAACAACTACCTACTAGATATAAAATATAAAAAAGTTAAAGCTAAAATATAGGCCTTGTTTACAAGTTAGATAGAGTTTAAACAAAACATAAAATTATGCTAAAATAATTAGCTAACAACTAATGTTAAGTGTGCAGAACAATAACGCACTACACTAACGAATATATAGTTTAAGTAAGAATCATAATTACTAGTAAAGACGCTAAAGGAGTTAAATATTAAGTAATTCACTAACAACTCTACTTTGATAATCTAGTAGCTAAAGTTGAAGACTAAAAAGCTAAAGAAGTTAAAAGTACTAAGAAATATAAAAAGTTGTGTTAGTACAACTACAAGCTTAATTGCAAGTTCTATAAAAAAGATAAGAAGAAATATAAACTAAACTAAGACTAATGCTGCTACCTAAACTTGTAGGTAGACAAATGCCTAGCAAATAAGTATTACCTTTATAAGCTTAAAAAGGTAGAAATCTACTACTAACTTCTATAGACGCAATGCAGAGATATATGCAAATACTATTAATAGCAACTTAAAAAAGCACAACATGTAAATAAGTATTATTATATTACCTTGTTATAAAACATCTGTAAGGTAGTAGACTGCCTAATTGATAAAACTAAAAAGATAAAACTAAGGAAATAAGCCTTAAGGCAAGAAATACCTTACTAAAACTTTTATTAGAGCTTTTATTATGATAATAGCTACTTAGAATATTACAGCACTAAGTACAGTACAGGCTACTTTCTTAGAAAAAGAAAAAGTAAGTAGGTAAAAAACTAGAATACTGCTAGAGACAAAGTTACGCTAGTAAAGACATACTTAAGACAACTCTAAAGAAGGTATAGAATACTAATAGTTAGGCAAAGCAGTTACTTACAACTATATCTATACAAGGTTAGAAATTACAGGCGCTTATAGACAGCAGAGCTATAAAAACAATAATCTTCTTACAAGTAATAGAGAAATACAAGATACTATATTAAATTAAAAGAAAACTAATTTTAATAATATTAGCTAATAAGAAACTTATAGGATATAGAGACGGCATGCTATAGTTAAAAACCCAGTTAACAAAGCTACAAAGAGTAGGCATAAAGTGCTAAATAAATATTAATATAATGGATTTAGGAAATCTAAATATGTTAATTAGTTACAATTAGCTAAACGCATATAACCCTGCTATTAATTTGTAAATAAAGACAATACTTAGAAAAGAACCTATATATAAGGTTGCTAGAGTACGTAGAGAGATACGCCTAATACATTAAAGCTTACTCTAAAATAGGAGATTTAGCAAAATTTTACTATGTAAAATTAAGAGAATTTATACAAAAGACCTTTAGAAGATAAAAGTTATCTAAATAAGATAAGTTGCAACTATAAATAAAGGATTTTTACTACTAGAAATACTATAAGAGTATTAAACTAACAAGTTTAAGAAACTCTTTAAAGAAAATAAGGCTATAGAGCTAGTAAACTATTAGAACTAAGATTACAAGATTATCCTAAATAAAAGAGCTAAGCTAAGCCTAGAACTAATATATCTAATATTGTCTAAGCATAATGCTAAGCTAAAGTATTACATCTAGAAGAATCTAAAGAAGGGATTTATCTAACTAAGATTAGGCCTAATAGCTTTACTTATTCTGTTTGTAAAAAAGCTTAATAAGAAGTAGTAACTATATATTAACTTTAGAAATTTAAATAGCATAACGCAGAAAAATTAATATTCTTTACTACTAATTATAAAGCTTATAGATTAACTCTAGAAACCTAGGTAGTTTATAAAATTTAACATTCAAAAAAGATTTTACTGAATTAAGATTAAAAAAAGTTATAAGTAGATAATAGCGTTTAAAATAAGATATAAACTATTTAAATACATAGTTATGCCTTTTAAATTAATAAACACACTAGCAACTTTTTAATTAGTTATTAACAACGCGCTCTATAAATACTTTAGAATTTTTATTATAGCGTACTTAAACAATGTACTAGTGTACTTTAGTAGAACACTTAAAGAACATGTTAAGCATGTTAAGAAAGTACTTAGAAAACTTAAGGATTACAAGCTATACTTATAGCCTAAGAAGTGCAAATTCTATATTCAAGAAACAAAATTCCTAGGCTTTATAATATTTATAGAAAAAGTAAAAATAAACTTAAAAAAAATCGCAGCTGTATAAAAGTAGCTAACACCTAAAAAAGTTAAAAACATGTAATTTTCCTTAAGATTTACTAATTACTATTAAAAGTTTATTAAAAATTACTTAAAGATTACTACACCCCTCTCTAAAATTATAAAAAAAGAAATAAAATTTAGCTAAAATAAAAAGTAATAAGAAGTATTTAACTAGATTAAATAGATATTTTTTAAGGTAATTATACTAAAAATATAAAATCTAAAACAAGAAACGCAAGTTAAAACTAATACGTTACATTATCTATTTAAAGCTATATTGTTACAGCAGTGCTTACATAAGAAATAAAGACTAGTGTTCTACCATTTAAGAAAGTTCTTTAGAGTAAAACTTTATTATAATATTTATAATAAGGAGCTACTAGGAGTAGTTAATTTCTTTAAACAGTAGAAAGTCTATTTATTAGAACAACAATACTAGATTAAGGTTTTTACTAATTACTAGAACTTAGCAAGGTTTATAACAATAAAGAAACTTAATTAATAACAAGTTTAATAAGCTAAGCTGTTAGCTTAGTTTAACTTTAAGATGACTTACTACGCTAGAATACTTAATAAAGTAGTAGATGCCTTAAGTAGGAGATTTAACCTACGCATGGAAAGTTACAAGAAACTTTATAATACTATATTTAGAAAAATGCTAAACAGCAGTCTATATTATAACTAGCTAGAACTAGCTAAAGTAGCTAAAGTAGCTAAGTAAGTAAAAACACTACAACAGTAGTAGTAGTAGAGAGAAGCTAGCTAGTAGTTTAAGCCTAAGGAAAACAGCTCTTATAAACTACTACAAGATAAGAGAGAGTACTAAGATATAGTTTAAGAGAATTAAACATATACACCTTTATATATAAGATTAAGTCTTATTAAGAAACTATATAAGTTTCTAAAATATACATATATAGCAATTAAAAAAATAGTTAGACAACTAGCTAAGGTGTTTGTAATACTACGCTTGTAAGCAAAAGTACAGAATGTTTTGAGCATTTATTTAGCTTATTACTAAATAAGCTTAAAAAATATAAGTTTTATAGCCTATTATAACTTACACAGCTACTAACAAAACTATAGAGTAGCGTAATAATAAACTTTATAGTAAAGCTTCTAAAATTATTAGAACTAAGATTAGCTTAACTTTGTAACACTATTCTAGTAATTAATAATTAATTAACTTAGGTAGCAAAGTTTGTGCCTATAAAAAAAACTATTATAGCAGAAGGCTACGCGTATAAAGTTACAAAAGTACTAGTATTAAAGTATAAAATACTTAAAAAATTTATTGCTAACTATAATAAACTATTTACGTCTAAATATAAGGAAACGTTTCTAGCAAAACTAGGTGTAAAGAAGAAGCTATTAACTAGCTTCTACTCTAAAATAGACGGCTAGACAGAATAAACAAACTAGACACTAGAATAGTATGTAAGGATGTACACTAACAAGCTACAAGACAACTAAGTTAAACTCTTACTAATAGTATAATTAGCTTATAACAGCACTAAGTTAGCAACTACAAAGCACTTACTACACTACGCAAACTATAAATATAAGCTAGCTACTTATTAAGATTTAAAAGATATTAAAAGTATTGTAGTAAGTGTAGATAATAAAACCTGCTTAATATAAAAACTATACAAATAATTAAGTAAAAATATAGCTTATAAGAACTTTATAATACCTAAAGCAGCTAATAAGCAAAAAATTAAGAGACTAACTTTTAAAAAAAAGGTCAAAGTTTTCTTGTTATAACAAAACTTAAAAACTAAGCAACTAAGCGAAAAACTAAATAACTTTTAAGTAGGACTATATAAAATTCTAAAAGAAATAGGCAATATAAACTACAAACTCTAACTACTACTAGGCATATACGTCTACTTTGTCTTTTACAAAAAACTCTTAAAAAGAGCACTTTTAAATACTAAGCTAGCTACTAACATAAAGCTTAAAGTCATTAAGTACAAAGTTAAAGAAATTAAGAACCTATAAAAAATTAGTTGTTAGTAGAAATACTTAGTTAAGTAGTAAGAATAGCTAAAAAGCTAGAATACTTAAAAACTAAAGAGAGAAAAAAAATACAAGTTAGAAGTACTTAAGTACTATTAAAGATATTTAAAGAAGAAAGAACTAGGTTCTTAAAAGAAAAGAAGTAATTAAAAAAAGAATTAAAAGAAGTATTAGCCTATAACTAGCCTAAGTAAGTTAATAGTTTAGGGAGTAATAGTTTAGTTGTTAGAAAGTCTATACTAAGGGCAGAATTCCTTTTAGCTTGCTCCTTTGCGTAATCCTAAAGACTTGAAATTACATAATTATAATTAGCGTAAAAGCGCTCTAAAGCCCTAGTCTTAGTAACTTTTAAATAAAGCTAAGCAACTTTTACTTTAGCACAAAGAAGCGCTAGCTGCTTTTTTACACTTTTTAGCGTTTACTTTCTTTTACTTTTTTTTAAAAATTAAAAGACTAAACTTTGCTTTTATAAAAATATAACTAGCACAACAACTAGTTACAGTATTTATAAATTAAAAATTTTTTTTTTTTTACAGTGCTTATAATAAAATGTTATTTTTTTCTTCCTACTAATAAATATAATTAGCCTAGGCCTAACGCTAATAAGTTAAGTTAGTTAAACAAGCACAACAAGACAATAGAACTTTAAGCATAGTTAAAAAAGTGTAAAGAAAAATAAGCGTATAACATAATAGGCATACTAAGACTTTATATATAGATAGCAATTTAACACGCAGCACAAGAAAACAATATTCCAAGGTATTAGGACAATACGCCTAAGAAGAAGGATAATATTATAAGTAATAGAAGGAATTCTCTCCTTAATGTACAAGTAGAGGTTAAAAGTTAACTAGCTATAACATTAGAAGGTAATAATCTGCGTAGGGCGCAGGATTACGTAATTAGCATCTTACTGAAACAGGACCTCTAGGAGGCTACTACTTAAAAGGAGGCTAACGCTCTCCATTATCTCCCTCTTAGATAGGAGGCACGGGAGGACACAGGACAAAGGCAATAAGTATAAGAATGTGTTAAATCTTATTATTATACTTGTTGTAGTTAACTTAAATAGTTTATCTCTTACATAAATTGTTAACTAGTTATTTTATTCTTTATAGAATTAGTATTGCTTACTTATTAGTTAATAACAATAACTCTTTTCTACTTAAACCTTTCCTACAATACCTTACAGACTACCGCTTTAGTCTACCTCGCCTTAGTACGGACTAAGCCTAGAGAAGTATAGCAAGACCTGTGTAACATATAAGTAGTATAAGGCTGCGCATTATAAGTCTTTAATCTAAAAATAAAAAAATTAATTTAAACTTATAGCCTGCAGAGCAGGCTGCGTCCAGCGCAAATAATCTTTAGCATTATATTATAAATTAAAGATGCTTACTAGAGTAGAAGTAGATAGTAAGAGCTAAGCAGTAAAACCGCAAAATAATTTTTTTTAAATCCAGCAATTTTTAACTAAGGGCTTCTGCGCAGAATGCTTTTTAGTAAATATAACGCTACTATTAATTTTTTACAGCAAGTAACAATGTTGCTAAGCAGCTTATAATTATTGACCTAGTACTTATTCATGTTCTATCCCTAATAACTAGTTAGTAGTCTAAGCAAGAAGCTTAAATAAAGAAAGACTTACCTTTTTATCTTTTTATATAGCTATATAATAATTAGCAAAAGTATTGTTAGTAGTATAGTATGTATAAAATGAAAATTTACTGCAGCATATGCTATTTTAACTACTAGTCTAAACCTAATTAAAGTAGCGCTTAGCATATAAACTAATAAGCAACTTCTCTATACAGCGCTTACATAAAAGCAAACCTAAAAATGTAAAACATTAGCAGCAATTTTAAAAGAGCTTATAAGCACTTTCTTTCAAGTATAAAAAAGCGCGTTGCGTTTTATAAATAGCTTAATAAGTATATAAAGGCTATCACTGTCGTTGTGTTGCTGTTCTCTTAACGTTGCTTAAGCAGTACTCTACTTTAACTTTTAAATAAGCTCTTAAATAGTCTTGCCCTTGCGATAGCTGAGTCTTTTAGTAAAGCTTTTAGCTTAATTAAAATATTAATAAAGGCTAAACAGCAAACTTAATTTAACAGGTAGATTAACTGGTTTTTCAGCAAAGCTACTAGAAGTCTTATAGTACGCGTACAGATTAAAGGGCAAAGGCAACAAACTTTAATTATTAAATAGGCTCTAACGCGTATAATGCTTATGCTTAGTACTATTCTTATGTTGCTAGCGTAGGCTTTTTAAGTAATAATTGTACTCTTAATAATAACTTTTTAAGCAACGCTAACGCTCGTTGCTGTTAGAGGCAGACTATAGTTAAAAGATTAGCAGCTAATCAGTAAGAGAATAGTAAAGCAACAAGGCTTACTATATTAATAGCAATAAAGGTGTGTTAAGGATCAGGAAGACTTAGTAATTAATATTATAGTAAGACTAAAGGTTTTAGAGAGGCAGCAGACGTAATTAGTATTTGTAGTAATTGCGTACAAACTAATCAAGCAATTTCCAAAATCTATTTAATGTTTTAATATTATAATAAGACTAAGCTGCTTATCTAATAAAAACAACATCACAATATTACAACAGAGATAAAAGATTAAGCAGTAGAGCTAAAATTATAAGAAGACCTCTCAATTAACAACGTTGATTTATTAAGGATTAACTCCTTACTTACAGCTTAGATTAATAGTTGCTTACTAACCTAGGGGGTGTGTCAGAGTATTAACACGCGGATCACCCTGTTAATTAAGTAATCCTAGTAAGCTGTTCACGTGACAGCCCCGCTAGCGTGTTTATAAACAGGTCAGATCATATTATATCTCTTTAGTAGTTATTAGACACTTTGTTGTAGCACTTAGTTGATCAATACACTCACTTCCCACTTAGGTAATTAAGCAATTGATCCTTCTCAGCTCCTACAACAAGAATAGTAGCCTGTAGGTTGTAGGGTAATAGATAAGTAGAAGGTTAATTGTATAAATAAGTAGAAGAGAAGTACAGCAGCTGCAGTAATCTGCTAGCTGTGCTGTAAGTAAGAGTAGGAAAGTAGAATAATAATTAATTAGTTAACTTTCTAGCTTGCTAATTGCTCAGTAGGAATTAATACTATATTTAAGCGGCTAGGCTTATAACTGTAGGAGCTGAGAAGGAGCAAGTGGTTAATTAATTAAGTGGGAAATAAGTATATTAAGCAACAAAGTGTTACGACCTAGTTACGAGCCTAAGTCTTACAAAGAACTACTACAACCAACTAACAAGGAACTAGACGGCTAACCTGCAAGGCCACCGCAGTAGAGAGTTACGTGACTAATTATTACGCCAAGCACTATCGCTAGGAGGTCACGCGCACTATTGCTAAGAGTAATTACAACTATCACAACTATTGCTAAGAGCAATTATAACTATTACAGCTATCGCTAGGAGCAATTATAATTATTATAACTATTCTAGGAGCAATTACGACTATTAGGACTATTGCTTAGTATACAGTAGTAGGTAATGTGCTTTTAAAGCTTATTGTGTTTAACTTTACACAAGACTTTAGTATTCAATCTAAAAATCATACTTTATTTTTAACTTTTTTGTAATATTACGTCCATCTACTAATTGTGCTATTATACTTCTGTCTATTGTACTTACTTGTTTTCTAAGAACTAACTATTATATCTTCTTATAAGAATCTTTACACTTTAAACACTTTCTAAAATAAGTAACACTGCAATAAACACCCCTAGCAATATCTTAACTACAGAAACAACAACGCATGCTAATAAGCCTAATACTTTCTATAGTAATTATAATAAGCTTAAAGTATAGCTATTTTAAGTTAATAACTACTATGCCGGTGCATAGGGTAATACCCTACTGCACACTAAGTCAGTGCTCAACCACGTGATTTTAAGGTATATAGCTTCTTCAGTGTATCACGGAAAGGCGAGATTATTTATTATCAGTTCACTCCACAACTGAGCTCCTGTACTGTACTATCAAATAGGCGTCTTCTTCTACTAATAGTATTTTATACTTAACCTACAATAAGAGTATTATCTTAGTAACCTTGTTCTCGCATAACTTAGTCTTCTAGTAATTTCTTGCCCTCGTAGCAGGATGTCTTTATACACTTTAACATCTATGTAAATAGCAAAGCCTATAAAAATATACTCTACTACTGAGTACATAAAGGAACTAGTGCATAATTATTACAAGAATTTTGCAATCTTACATAAATATACTTTTAGAAAGCCAGCATTATCCTCTACTATAGACTACGTTGAGGACTATATTACTTAAGTTTGTGCTAACAATAACAATAAAAAAGAAAAGTTTACTAATTAACAAACATACGTAAATAAATGCTAGCTTAAGTTCTATTTAATAAAAAGAAGGCAGCAAACTATCTAGTAAAATAAAAGCAGTCTTACATGTATTTAAACGCTAACTTAAAGTCTACTTAGTAGAATAGAGGTAGCATGTAGTCAAAATGGGTTTTCCAAAAAAGTGAAAAGCAGCTGCCCTCTACTAATTAGTCGCAAAAGTTAAAAAAAGATTGTGTGTAGTCAACGAAATTTAAACGGTAAGTGGATGAGGTCCACGCGCTAAGCGCTCGGAGCAGAAAAGCTTAGACCACCGAGCAAAATTAGGGTCAAAAAATTTGCTGAAGGTACTAAAAAACGACACCAATTGGCCTATAGCTGGCAACAAGATTGCGATGGAGGTGGAGGAGGTGGAGGAGGGTAAGGACACGTACGTTACCGCAGCGGGAGCCTGCAAAGAGACAAGCTTATATACATTAATAATAATAAGTAAAAGGTTTATTTAGCAAAAATGAAAATATAACTAAAAGCTTACAACTAAACATATCTAGAACACTAATTTAAAGTATTTGTTTAGCAAAATAAAGATATTACTAATAATTAAGATAGCACAGGTATAAATTAGAGCTTACTTAGTAAAAATTAAAGTACTAAAAAGAAAAAAATTTATATAGGTACCTTTAATTAAGCACATACTACAAATATTTTAAAAATATATATTTTTTTTTTCTTAAGAACTAAACCTTAACTACTATATTACTAACTAAAAACTAATACTACAAAGACTTTAAGAACAAATTTTTTTTAAAAAACAAAACTTTGTCTATTAGTTTACTAACTGTGGGAGCTGAGAAGAGGTAACTGAGATTGATTAGGTGATATATAGACGCTAGCGGGGCCGTCACGTGAACAGCTTACCAGGATCACCTGATCAACAGGGTGATCCGCGTGTCAATACTCCAACACTAACTTACTACTAACAACTGTCTAAACAAAAAACTCCTATAAGTTCTAATATACTACAGATGTTAAAAAAAGACTAGAAGTTGAGTTAAGAATAAGAAAGCAAAACGCTTCCTTCTACTAGGCCTACACTGCTAGTCCTAAGTTACTATAAACGCTATTAAAATTAGTTATTAATACTATAGGTACACCTATAAATAACTTAATTAGTAGAGGGTAGCTGCTTTTCACTTTTTTTAGAAACCCCATTTTGACTACAACAACAACCACCGCCTTTGACACATTAAAAAAATAAATAAATAACTTAGTAGGGTCTATAGTTTAACTAAGACACAGTACATTAGTTTTGACTAGAAAAAATGTTACTAAATTCCTAAAAGACTTCAATAAACAAGCTAATAATAGAGGTATTTATAATACTAGAAGAGTCTCTATTCTACTAGACTATTTCTTTAATAAAGATCTGTTGCTCTCATGCATTTTAAAACGTTTACCTATATATATAAAAAGTAATTAGTTTAAGTTACAGGTATATATAACAAAGTAGTAAAAGAAAAAAGAAACTGCCATTGAAATAAGTAAACGCTCGTAATTTTAAGCTTATATCTATCAATGCGTACAAAACTAGCTATACCTAGTAAAGTACTATACTTGTTTTACTTCTATTACTAATGTACATATTAAGAACAAGCAAATTCCTTAAGAAGAAAAAGGTATTTTTTTCTTTCCAGGTTTACTATAAATAGACAAGGAGGCAGTTGTGTACTATATACTCACTGCCTTTCATAGTAATAATTAAAATATATATTAGCTAGATTAAATTTATTTTTTCTTAAATATTACTACAAGAAGATAACTAGCCTAGATAAGATTTATTAGTTAGAATAAAAAGACGTAAATGCAGAGATCCGCTAGATTATAATATCTAACTAGCGTGCAACATTTACTTCTAAGAAAGTAAAAAAAAGCAGTAATTAAGATTAGTAAAGCACACAAGAATATAAGCACGCTAGTAGATATTAACTTAAAGGTAAAGAACCTTATTAAGTCTTCAGGTAATCTAAAGCTTAAATTATTTACTATTAATATGCTTATAGCTGACTTTTTAACTAAGAAACTTCTAAAGACATCTGATAACTACGCGTACTTTATTATATAAGCGATAAATGCTAAACTCTCAAGTAATAGAAATAATCGTTTCTTTGTTACTAATGTAAAAAGAGAACTACTAAGTAAAATTGGTATAGCATACTTAAACAACGCAAAGATAAACACTTTTTGTTGAATATATAAAATTATAAGACATATGCTTAAGGATTATAAGCTATATTACGCTCTAAAGCAGATAGAATAGGTTAGTTTTGACTAGAATATATTACTAGGAAAATGACTTACTACTCTAAGACGACATGTAAATGCCTAGGAGAAATTCTAGAATAGCTACTATTAACTTATGTCTTATTGTAATAAGAGGCAAAGATTTAAGACATATACAACGTTACTAATAACTTACTTGATTAACTAGCTTTTAGTGTAATACCAAATAAATTAATAAATAAAAACTTGTAGGTAGGCTTAAAGTATAGGGGTAAAGCCTCTAGTTTAGTAAACGTAGTAACTAGTTTAATAAACTAAGGTTACTATAATAATGTTTTTTAACAATTCTTGAACTTTAAAGAATAGATGTATAGCCTTCTTATAAATAAATATGTTAAAACGCTTAATAGTATCAATGCTACTAATATTATACTAGAAGGCAGAGAAAACGCTTAACACAACATATTTAAGTCTAACGCTACTACGCTCCTAAAGAGAAAAAGCCTCTATTGATACTAAGATATTAATTGTATTTATAAAATAAAGATAAAAATACAAGAAAAGCTAAGCAAAAATATAAGTACTTAAGCAATTAATTACATAATTCAAAGTAATGCTTCTTTTCTTAACTTATAGCTTATAAAGATGCAATTTTTATAAGAGAAAATGTAAAGTAATATACTTTCTATAAGTTAGCACCATAATACGATATTTTTAATTATTGAGCTACTATAATTAATTTAGCAAAACAACAGCATATTAGCTAATTCTAAGTACTTATAGTAAAGGTGGAAGAAGAAAGCTATAAAGTTTCTAAATACACTTTCTAATTCTTAGTTAAAAGAAATAGTACAAAGTTAGCTAAACTATATTATAACTACTTTGCTTAAACAAGAAGTACAAAAGGTTACGATATTAAACTTAATAAATTAAAGTAATGTTTAAAAATAACTGCGCAACTTTCTTAATAATAATATGAGTATTACAGAAAACTTAGGTACGCTTAACGTTATAATTAGTAAAGAGATTACAGATTCTAAGTGCGCTAAAACACACCTCAATTCTATTCTAGCTACTAATTAGCTAAACTAGCGCACAGTCCTAGAACGCCCTACTAGTAGAACCTTACTAATTACATTACTTATTAAGAATACGTATTGCAATGCAATAAATGTGTATTAATTAAATGCTTAGACTTACTATAAGGTGCATAGAAAAGAAGATTTCTAAGTTAATAAACTAGACAACATACCTAGTAAGGAAGTCTAAGGTGTCTAGCTAAGAAATAAGCAAGTCTTTACTTAAATAGACTTCCTAGAATACTAAGTTATGATACTTAGCAATTCTTTAAAGTGCCTAATTAACAGTAAAGTACAAATAAGAATTTTAAGACTAAGTACTACTTAAGTATTAAAATACTATACAAAAGAATAAAGCAACAACTAGGACAGCTATCTTCTAGTGTAACTTTTGCTAAAGCACGTGTAATCTATTTATCAGAACTGCGTTAAATATACTTAATTAAATAAGGACAGTTACTATTAAAACTACCTTGAAAATTATTGCTAACGTTACTAGATTAGCTATTCTAAGAGAGCCTCAGTGTGCAAGCGTAAGAATAGCAATACAGTACAATGCGTTTAGATAAATTATATACTAAGTGCTCTCTTAAGATAGAACTAGAAATGTAGTCTTTATTACATCTAATTTATTACTAAATTACCCTACGTAAACGATTAGGAATAAGGTCTCTCATAACAATTTAGATAGAGAAGCAGCAGGTAATATATAAATATATATAGCTACTAATATAATATGCAGTAGATTTAAAGTAGCTGTAGTAAAATACATAACGTGGTTCACAAGCGAGCGAGCGCACCAAGCGAGCGAGCGTATCCTCACCAACGCGTTAACGTTAACACGATATTACGCACTTTTATTATAGTTAATAAACTATTGTGAAAGACTAAATTAATTATTAGAACTGCTATTATTACTTACACTATCTATGTTAACTGCGCAGGTACGAGCGTTGTGTCTAGTCTGCTTGTAACGCCTGCACCGCCTCTCTTCTCGCACCCTTTTAGACGCACTCTTACTATTACTATAACTACTACCTGCCTGTTTAGCTAATACTTCTTATACCTTACTAATATTAAAAGTCTCTTCTGTTTATACGTATTACTACTTATAGCTCTTCTACTTATTTACTTTATCTAGAGCTTCTTAAAGGCTATTTTTTTTTATTATAAGTATTAATTTATGTGCTATTTGCTAAGCCTTTTTACTTAGTAGTATAACTTGCTTATTAAGTAAATTTATAAAAAACTTCTAGCAGTTTTTTACTTTTTATTAAATAAAAGTACTTTAAGCTTTAACTTTATACGTGTTATATAGTATTTATACCTTTTAAATAGCTACTTATTATAGTAATCATTTTAGTGTCTGCACTACTATATTAAGCTTTGATAGTACTACTTATAAGTTATATAAGACTAGACTAGCGCCTTTAAAGCTAGCTTAAATATTTTTTTTTATAATAGACTGCTTAAAAGCAGCTTTAAAAGCTAGTAGGAAAGTTTTTCTGCTAATATAGTTAGTATAGTTACGTGCTAAGCCTAAAATAGCGTCACTATACTTACGCTTTAATAGTAAAAAGTAAGTAATATTAAAAAGCTATAATAAGTAAAATAAGTACCCAGGCATATAAAGAAGAATAATAATTTTTTTTTTATAAAGATTTTAAAAATTAATAGAGTAGTAGCTCTTATAGCTATTAATAATAAGTAGTTAATACTTACTTATAGTACAGCTCTCTATATAAGTATTAAAATGCTTTAACTAGGCAAAAGTAAGCTAATAATTTATTTAGCTATTAGAACTAACTTAAAAAACTTAGTTAGCAGGCAGATTTTTAAACTAGATATTAATAAGTACTTTGCCTATAAAATTAATAAAAAGTAGTATTTAGTAACTTAACGCGCCTACGCCTTAAATTATAGTAACTTACTTATAGTTACTTAGCTGTATCTACTTCTTTTTGCTATATTTCTTTAAGCCTATAATATTTTACTATAATAAAATCTTGCTTATTATAAAGCTAGTTTTGTTAAAGTTATAAATATTATTATTTATAATATTTTACTTTTGCTTTATTGCCTAGACTAAGTTAAACTAGCGCTAAATAGATACTAGGTCTTTACAGGCAGCTTGCTAGTAATTATAAAGATAGCTCTAGCGCGTATAGAGCTTAGAAGTCTACTTAATAAAGTTATTAACCTAGTTCTTGCTAATAGAGTTGCTAGCGCGCTTATTTAATAGTTTATTAGCTATTACTTAAATATTAAGCTTTATAAGCGTAAATCTTTACGTAAACTCTTTAAGAATACGCTTAACTACAGCCTTTTCTTCTAACTTGTTTAGGCGCTTTAAGTTTAGTTTGCTGTTGCGTTAAAGGTATTTCCTAGCGCGTTAATGCTTAAGAGTAACTTTAGAAAGATTATAAATTTAGGCAGTAATCTCGCGTTTTTGTGTCAACGTTGACGCGTTGGTGAGGATACGCTCGCTCGCTTGGTGCGCTCGCTCGCTTGTGAACCACGTTATAGAAAGCTTTATAGTTAAATCTAACAGTTAGATTTAGCGACTTTAACATGCTATATACAAATAGTAATAGAGAAAGCTAGATAACTTAAATAAACTAAGTGTTTACTTACGTAGTTAGACAATTAGATGACTCTATAAAGAACTATAGACTTTGTAAATTTGTAATTATATGCAAGCTTAACTAATAATAATTATAAGAAAGTTTGCTAAATATTGCTATACAGCGCTATAATCTCTACAGTATATACAAAACTGTAGACAAGAACGTATAACCTATTAATATCCCTTAGCAGGAGATACTAATAGAATTTAGACAAGAAAATTAAAAAAAAAAGCTAAAAAATAACAACTTCTTTAAAGAAGTATTCGCAACTCTAATAAAGAGCTATATAATTATTTATTTGAACTAATATATACTGCTTTCTTACAAAGAACAAGACTTACTAAAGAACAAATTAACAAACTATATATTACAGATTATCTCTAGCTAATAGAAAAAGAAATATTTATATAGATACTTCTTAATTAAGAGGAAGCTCTCTTATAGCAATTTAAAGAATGAGGAAGAATCCATCCTAATATATACCTATTTTATAAAATATAGATAATACTATATAAAGCTTAGCAAGTGCAAGACTTTGCTAACCTAAAATTTTAAAATTGCAGGTAGTAGATATAGTTAACGTCTACCTAAATTAAAGAATATAGGAATAATGTAATAGTTAGTATTGTAGTTTATAGCACCTATTACTAAGGAAGGACGAAGGCGTTTGTTAGAATAGCAATACACAGAAAATAAACACAGTTACTATATAAAATATAAATCTACTAATAATAGTAGATAAGTTCTCTAAGAAATTTACAGAATGTAAGATTATCTTACTTATAAATTTATTTTTAAGATATAATTAAATTATACTGCATCTAGAAAGCAAAGACATAACAGCATTCTAAATACTAGTAGAACTAATATAATTATGCACAATAGTTATAGGTGGTACTAACATTATAGCAGTATGCTAGTAAATAATAGTAAAGATCTTTAAAGACTACTAGTCTAATGTTATGCTTTCTATTAATAACATCACATGTAGAGAACTAAAGACTAATTATAATAAAGTAGAATTAATGCTTGAAGTGCAACGTTATATCCTAAACCATATTATGTAATTAGATAGAGTACTAGCTAATATTAAATAAGCTAAAGGCACTGTTTTAAGAAAAAAGTCCTACTTTTTTATAGAAAAACTTAAAGTTATAGACTATAAAGTTAGCTTACAAGGTTACTCTCTTAATTAGAAAAAAGTTAAAAAGATTATAAGCTAGCCGCTATGCAAGAATAAAAAAGATGTATAATTATTTATAAGTATATACGTCTACTATTGTATATAGGTAAAGAGCTTTACTAAAACTGCTAAACAGCTTTTTACACTTCTATAAGATAATACTTATTTTAAATAAACAGATGCGCAAGACATAGTAATATATATACTAAAATAGGTTATATATAATGTACTTACACTTACAAACCTAGACTGCACTAACACTAAAGACTATAAGATATTCTTTATAACTAATGCGAGTTAAGATAGTGCAGAAGCCTGCATAGAGCAAATTAAAAAAAAATAACAAACAACACCTAGTGCAGTTTAAAAGCACTTTATATTTAGCATAAAAAAGGTAATAGCACTCTATTAAGTTAGAATATAAAGCTGTACTATAAGCTTTTAAAAAAAAGTTTTATACTTACTTCTATAGTATTTACTTTACTATAAAAACTAACGCTGCAACTCTTATAACTTAGCTAAACTCTTTGTTAATTAGAAATCTAGAATTAGTTATAAACAAATAAAGATTAATAATGTTTTTATAAAACTTTTATATTAAGCATATACTAGGAAAGAAGAATATTGTTACAGATGTACTTTCTAGGTATCTAAAATCTAACAATTAAAAGCTGCCTCTAAAACTAGAAAAGGACTTAGAGGAATTTATTAACCATATAATTAGAAGTGTAAATGCACTAGTACTAGTAGGACATGCTAGGGTACTCTCTTAGAAATTCCCTAAAGAATTAAAGCAGTATACTTGGTTTTTAGCTCATCTTAAGACTTCAAAAAGAATAGAACTGCAAGAACTACAAGTATAAAAGAAGAGAGTATTAAACTTTTTTATGCAGGATAGTATACTCTTTAAAAAAACGTCTACAAATATTGCTATCTAATAGGTAGTATATATCACAGATCTGAGAACAGCTATAGTGTAGAACGTACACCTTTAAATTAGACACAAAAAAGTTGATACAGTATTTATTTTTAAGGTTTCAAAGGTGGTGGTTGTTGTTGTAGTCAAAATATGGATGAGGTCCACGCGCTAAGCGCTCGGAGCAGAAAAGCTCAGACCACCGAGCGAAAATCAGGGTCGAAAAAATTTGCTTAAGGTATTAAAAAACGAGTTAATACAGTATACTTTATACTTATATAATAATACTAGTTGAAAAAAACATATAAGTATATACAAAAAAAACTAGTAACTTATTTAGACTGTTAACTGCAATTTCCTCAAAAGAAAGTTAATATGCTTACCAATACTTATAGTTTTGCTATTTAGGAGACTATTGCTATTAATGTTGTATACATGCCTTAGTGTTTTAGAAAAAAGTTTCTAGTAATTACAAGAAACTACCTTAGCAGCTAGCCTACTGTAAAACTGCTGTTAAACAACTAGTTTAAAATAATTACAGAACTTATATATAAGAATATTATATGTAAATAAAGTATAACGCGTAAACTTATAGTTAATAAAAAACCTAATTTGCTAAAGTAGTCTAATATTTATTAAGAATATACAAAATTAACTAAGTCTAATTATCTAGACACAATCTTTAAGCAATAAAAAAAATTAAAAAAAGATATAAACTCATTATAAATGGTCTTATAAAGCTACTAGGACCTTAGGTTAAAAACTTGCTCACAGTTTTTCTTGCAAACAGGATCTCTACATAGAAGCAATCAAGTTACTTGCTATACTAACTTATTATAAAGTAGAACTTAGTGCTTCCTATTAAGCTTGCACTACTTATATAGCAAATGCTTTTTTTTAAAGAAATAAAAAACTATGCATAATTAATTGCAATAAGAGCAATATAGTTAGATTTTAAAAATTAGGTTACTAAAATTGCTATTACTTGTACTAATTGTATCAGAGCCGCTAAGAAGGAATACTAGATTAATACTAAAAAAATACAACATAAGGATATAAAACTAGGAGATCTAGTTCTTTTTGAGAACTTAGTTTAAGAAATTAATATGTGTTAAGACTGTAAGCTAGAAACAAAGTAGTTAAAACTATATCATATTTATAACGCTAAACTTAATAGAGGAACCTACTGCCTTAAAGACTTTGATAGTACCTCCTTTTTACACATAATACTTAAATAGCAATTAAAGCTTTTTTAGTAATAACACGTGTAGGATATTATAGAAAAAAATAAAAAAAACATAAAGCTATAAGATTTTAAGTATTAAGAATAAACTAGCCTAACAGTAGATATTTAGGTCTTTTTAAATTTACTTAAGCTGCCTATCAAACTATAAACGCCCTTACCTCTCACAATAGAAGATAACTTTTATTTTCAAGTTGTTATTACCAAGTGTTTTACAAAACGAGAGCGCTGTGTATTTAAATAAAACTTTAGAAGCTTAGGCTCTATTTCTAGTACTATCATAGCTAGCAACTAATAGGTTACTAAACAGCCTATGTTCTTAAGAAGGGTAGGAGATACTATTCTATTATTGTCTACTTTTACCTTTAGCTACTTATTACAGATTTTCTATATTAAATGCAAGTATTAGCTGTTTATTTTATAAATTCTAGGTGTGCTAAGAGCATCTAAATTCTATAGATATATTACACTTTTATACGCAACACTGCGTTTATGTTACAACAAACACTCTATTTTAAGCTTTTTTAGCAATTAAACGCAATTCTAGTATTCTTATACGTTTTAAGCTAGTTGCCTTAAAGACAAAAAGCTCTTTAGGCAGACTATTGCTTTCTCTTTTCTAACCTTAGCTAATTCTAAGCCTTGTACATCGCAGTTAAACAAGCTAGCTTACTTAGTTAATTATAACTAACAACTCTTAAAGCAGCAACCTTTTAGAGTTCTACAATAGCAAGACACGTATAAAAGGCAATAAGCGCTAGCGTAATACGCTAAGAACTAGCAATAGAAACTACAACTACTTTAGCACTATAAAAGCTGCATAATTTAGTAGAAGCTAAAATGCAACTGTTCTTAACTAGTAGGAGCGACAGCAATAACAACAGCAAGTAAGAACAGGTACTTTTTTTATTAAAAAGCTTCTTTAGACTAGAAAATTAGAAACAAGCTAAAAGGCAATATTAACTTAATAACTTCTATAGCTACCTTAGAACGCGCACTTGAAAGCACACTACTACAATTAAATTCTTGCCTATCTTTTATAAATTAGCCTGTAACTACTAGTCTTTTTAATACTAAAACAACAAGCTATTCTTCTAGTGCAGGCAGGGCGCCACCTAGGCCGCAAGTACAGAGAACCTAGTATAGTAACCCTCTACAATACGGATAACGTTGTACTACAACGTACTAAGCTTAGTAATTTTAAATCATTAGCAGCACTATAAAAACTTAAACAAGGTCTACTACAATAGTAGAATAAAAACAGGCAAGAACGACTAATAATAATCTATTGTTAGTGCTATACTACGGACGGCACAACACGTTTTATTGCTCTTAGCGCTATTACTAGCCTTAACCTTAAGCCTAGTGTTGTGTAAAACTAGCTTAAGAAACATGTTATCTTACATAGTAACTAGTAGAGGCCTACTATTGCAGGTTCTTTTACTAGGAGGAGTAGCACTAGTTAGCCTAGCCGAGTTGCTACAAGTATATAGGATTAGCTTTTTAGCCTAAAGGCTATATTAGCTTAACGCTAGCGAATTTGCTAAAAACAAAAAGCTTTACAAGCTCTAGCCTCTACTATTAGTAGTAGGAGATATAGAGAGCATATAGAATGTATTACTTATAGCTTAATACTAAAAAGGTGCTATTATCTTATATCTTCTAATACTAAACTTTCAGCACCTTGCAGACAGCAATAATGTTAGCACTAACCTTCTAGCTTTTAAAAAGTTTTTATAAAGTTATATATTAAGACAAGTTTTAACAGCGTAGTGCTAAGGCGTAGTATAGCATACAGAGCAGCTGCTGTTACTAGAACGTTGCTAGAATAACACGAACAACGCTTTCTAGAATAGTTTACAAAACCTTAAGCAAATTATCACTTGTGTATAACTCGCTACTATTAGCCTGCTTATTAACACCTGTTTACTAGTAATAGACATTGCTAACTCTAGCACTTGTAGCATTGCTTGTATTAAAAAAGCTACTAACTAACGCATTAGCGTACTTACTAAACCTAACTGTCTACTAGAAGGATTACGTCACGACAAACTTATAGAAGTTTTTAATTAAAAACAATTTGGGCTAGGCTATACATACTTTATGGATAGAAATCTAAGGCAAGATAAAATTAACTAAAGTGTTCTCTAGTTTACTACGTTTAAAGACTATGCACACCACTTTAGAACACTTAATCTCTAAAGTGTTCTTTCTAACAGGCTTGCAAATTAGGTTACTAAAAAGCTTCCTTTAATTAATTAAAAGATTAACGCTAGACTAGAATAGGCCCTTGCTGATTTTAAGCAGTTTTTAACGCCACTACAACTAGCAATCTATAAGCTATAGTACAGCTTATATTTTTAAGAAGGGGAGAGGATACTACACTATGTCTACTTTTACCTTTAGTTGCTTATTTACTAATTTCCTATGTAAAATTCTAGATACAGGCTGCCTATCCTACAGATTCTATGTGTGTAATAAGCACTTAAAACTTATAGACTTATAATACCTTACTACTATACTAATACTACATTTGATTTCTCGCATTTATAAAGCAGCAGCTAATTATAGCAACTATTTTTATTACAAAACTTGCTTATTTTAGCGTAGTATAGATATTGTTTACATTTTACTTTACTTACCTGCTAGCAAGATACTGCTACTATATGCAAAGTTAAACTATAACCCTGCTAACTAACTAACAGTTTTTTTACACTAACTTACTACCTTTTTACCTAGATATCAAACCTTTAAAGACAACAATTACAGCAATATCTTTTCTCTTAGTCTAATAGAAGCTAAAGACAATACACACACTACTAACTAACTGTAAGGACTAGGCTGATCTAGGACTAGGCTGTCACTAGCTAGTATAGAGGTTACAGAGATCCGTGCTAGTATATATACTATTCTAGACTAAGAATAACTATCTTAGTTATTAATCCTCTTTTGGGGTGTGATAGCGTAGTGGTCTAGAGCTATGTCCTTACACTAACTTGCTTAAGTAATATTTCAGCCTCTATTGAATAAAGCTTAAAGTATGCAGCTATAGCACTAACTGCCTTAGACACTAAGTTTGTTAAAAGTCTTTAAGGACCTAGAGGTAATTATAAGAAAAAAAGACTACATTATAAAATACATCCCTAAAGTTGTTTAGTATTAAAATAAGGTACTAGAGCTTATAAAACTTAGCAATAGCATTAAAGTTACTTACCTCTAGACTTTAGTAGACAAAATCTTTTTAATAGTAATAGTGCATTATTATAGACTACTAGTTTAACAGTGTCTTCTACTAGATTAACCTAATTCTTAAAGTTATTCTAAGGGTAGGCAATCTTTATGCTTAACTCCTAGGACTTATAGACAAATATAGTAGTGTTAAAAGTTTCTAGAAATACTATTCTATTATCAGTGTAGCATGCTTATCGCGAGATAGAAGAGCTAAAGAACTAGGTAATACAGTTTTAATAGTAAAGAAACCAGTTGCAGGATTTGTTAAAAAATATATTTGTATCTATATACTCTACACATAACTTAACTACTCAAAATTAAAAAATATAGCTTTTATACTACAACGTATAGGTCTTAAGAATGCTGCCTATTTCTTTAACACAGTAGCACTACACTGTCTTAATTTAAAGAACTAAGGTAAAGAGCGCTATATATTGCTAGCCGACTAGGCAACTATTAAGCTACTATATAAGAATATTTATGCTTTTATTATACAAAACAGCCTTTACTGCAAGGGACTAAATTTGAATATTAATAAATAGCAAAAAGAAAACCTACGTAAGATTGCTGTAGTAGCAAAAGTTAAAAAAGATAATGTAACTTATAGCGCATAGAAGCTACGCCCTAACGCTAAAGTAAAGAATAACAAAGAGAAAAACAACCCTTACTATACTTTCTAGTAAAAGATCTTTAAATATATATAGCTAGATCTAAGAACATTAAAACTAATTAAGTCTACTTTACGCAATTTATTAAAGATATAAATTACTATAAGGCAAGGGAAGTGCAGGTGTATTTAATATATAAAGTGCTTATTTTAATAGCTATAGAACTTTAAAGGACCTTGTTTATAGCTTAATCTATTAATTGCTATAGTAACATTATAGCATCTAAGACCTGCACTCTAGGGAGTCAGAGTTTATTAATTATAACTAAGCAACTAAGGCAATCCTTAGGAATATTAGCAGAAAGCAAAGCTAATAAATATGCAATACTTAAAGTATTTAGACTTATAAGTAGAAAAACTGTTATATAATAAAGGCGTGATGATGCTAACATCTAGGTAGAGCGTGTAAGGGCTAGGACTAGTAACTAACTAGTATTTACTCTATTACCTCTACTAAGCTCTCGTGCTTTAAAGGCAACACTAGTATACTAATAGGCAGCTATATAACTAAACACTAAGCTTAATAATACTACTTAAGTAGATAAAGAGCTTAATATAATAGACTAAAAGACTAAGATTCTTAAGACAGAATACTACTGCATAAATTCTACCTTAGCGTTTCTTAAGCTACTTAAGCGTGCCTACGCAAAGAAGCTAATTACTAATTCTAATTATATTAAATTTATCAAGGAATAGTATTGCAAGATTAATATAAGATAACTACTTAAATTAAACAACTTATTCTATAACTAAGTTTACTTTATCTATAAGCGCACTGCTGTAAGTATTATAGGTTTATTTAAGAAAGCTCTACCTACTAATATACTTAATAAGTGTTTGCTCTTACTATATAAAGAATGGAGCCTCTAGTAGGAGTTTTAATCTAACTCTATAATCTTAAAGTTTTTTACTAGTAATTATTGCTTAGCAAAGCAGGATAAAAATCTGCTAAGCTACTAATATTAACTTTCTAAACTTAATCTCTACTCTATCCCTACTTAGGATGAAATTATTAGTATTATATAGTTTTAACTGCAGGCTAAGAAATTCAAGCGTATAAAAAGTTTTATTACTAACACTTATATGTAGCTATCCAAGAATCTTTAAGTTAATAATATTATTATTAAGACTTTTAAGATGTATTAGTTCTACTTATAATACATAAACAGGAAACTAAACCTTAAGTAGCTACGCAACATATACTACTTACTTATTTTATAAGCTATACGCAATAACTTAGAATATTAGCTATAATACGTAATGCTCTACAAAAAGTATACTTTAATTTCTTACCTTTACAACGCTAAGTACGCTATAAAAGGTAATTGAACTTACTTTAAGCATACTAACTTTAACCTTAAGCATGCAATAGCAGAAAGCCTTAGTACTAAGATAATTTAAAGTAGTTTCTTATTTAATAATAAAGACAAAAACAACTATATAAAGATATTGCTAAGATTTTATAAGTATATGCTAGAGTACTTGCACTAGCGTAAGGACGTAGGCATGAGATTATTAAATAGCCTTATAAAAGAATAAGAAGATAAGACTAACTAGACAAAAGACGTATAAAAAGTAGTTCTTAATTCTTAATATATAAAGTAAAATTATAAAAAAAGGTAAGCTTAAATTTTATAACTTTTTCTATTTTATAAATATACTAGGCGAACTACTTGCAATTGCTGTACCGTTCTCCCTTAGTTTATTATAGTTTAAGATAGCGTAATAAAACTACTTACTATAAGAACTTATAAAAAAATTTGCAAAGATTACTATATTTTATCTACTACTTTTTATATTTTTCTAGTTATCGTAATAAGTTTAGAGGGATTAACTAGCTGTTTTCTATGAATATTTATAATAAGTATAAGCCTTAGATCTAGAAGGCTCTTAAAAAATAAGTAAAGTAGAACAACTCTCTTATTTATAAAAAAACTTAATAATATACTATAAAATTCGAATAAGGAATAGATAAACAACTATATTAAGAAGTACTATAACTTTATCTTACAGTAAATTATTAATCTATAGCCTATAGGGCAAGAGCTAAAGAAGAACGCCTTTTATATAGACTTAGTTTAAGGTTTTCTAGATTAGTTATACTTTACTAACAGTAAATAGAACTCTTTTTATATAATAAAAGACTAGGATAGGTAGAATACTAATTTCTATTAAGCTAATTCTATTCAGGACCTTTAAAAAGAGCTTAGCTTAAAGGCTAATAAGCACTCAGTCTTCTAAAAAAGCAAAGAACTAGTTATTTTCTCTTTTACGCAGCACCATTCTTATATTTGTTCTTAATTAAGTATAGTGCTCTTAAATAACGTCTTAGTACTCTTAACTCTAACTAGGCACCTTTATTATAGTTATCTTTAATTAATATTTTAGACCTAAGCTTCTGCTACTACTACTACTGCAAATATATCTAGACTAAGTACTTTAACTACTACTGCACAAGAGCCTTGCTAAAGTAGGCGTTTAAAAAAGTAAAAAATAGTAACTTAGCAGAAATATGCCCTTTTTAGGTATGTAGTAAGAGAGCCGCCAAGCCTATAGAATCTAGGTGCTCTCTATACATCTAGATTCTGTAGCTACTATATAAATATAAGATTATTAACTTACCAACCTTGTTCTTGCATAATCTAGTCTCTATTGATCTCTTGCCCTCGTAGCAGTATGTCTTCATACACTCCAACACCCGTACAATATAAATACATATAGCTACCAACATAATACGCAGTAAATCTAGAGTAGCTATAGTAAAATATATATAAGAAGCTGCGTAGTAAGATCTAATAGTTGAATTAAGCAACTTGAATATACTGTATACAAACAGTAATAGGGAAGGCTAGATAGCTTAAATAAACTACGTGTTTACTTACGCGGCTAGACAGTTAGAGGACCTTACAAAGAACTATAGACCTAGCAGATTTTTAATTATATATAAGCTTAACTAATAACTATTGTAAAAAAGTCTACTAGATATTTTTATGCAGCGCTATAATCTCTACACTATGAAAAAAACTGTAGACAAGAAGGTACAACTTATTTATATTCTTTAGCAGGAGATACTAATAAAATTTAGATAAGAAAATTAAAAAGAAAAGGCTAAAGAATAACAACTTTTCTAAAGAAGCATTTGCAACTCTAATAGAGGACTATATAATTATATATTTAAACTAGATATGCTACTTATTTATAGGAAATAAAGCTTACTAACAAACCAATTAACAAACTGCATGTTAAAGGTTATTTCTAGCTAACAAAAAAGAAAATACTTATGCAAATGCTCTTTTACCAAAAAAGAACTCTTTTTTAATAATTTAAAGAATTAAAAAAGATTTATTTTAATATATGCCTACTTTACAAGATACAGATAATACTATATAAAGCTTAGTAAGTGCAGAGCTTTACTATCCTGAATCTTTAGAATTACAGGTAGTAGATATAGTTAACGTCTGCCTAAATTAAAAACATAGAAACAATGGAATATTTAGTATTACAATATATAGCACCTAGTACTAAAGAAAGACAAAGGTATTTGTTAGATTAGCAATACATAAAAAATAAACGCAGTTTCTATATAAAATGCAAATTGACTACAAATAGAAAATAAGTTTTTTAAGAAGTTTTCAAGATATAAGATTATCTTACTTATAAGTTTATTTTTAGAATATAATTAGATTATACTATATCTAAAAAGTAAAGAAATAACAGCGTTCTAAACACTAGTAGAGCTAATACAATAATGTATCATATTTATAAGTGCTAATAACTTTATAGTAGTATTCTAGCAAATAATAATAAAGGTCTTAAAAAACTACTAACTTAATACTATGCTTTTTATTAATAGCATTACATGTGAAGGACTAAAGACAAATTATAATAAAAAGATATTCATGCCTAGAGTGCAATGTTATAGCCTAGAATATATTATGCAATTAAATAGAGCAGTAGCTTATATTAAATAAGTTAGAAGCACTGTTTTAAAAAGAAAGTGCTAATTTTTTATCAAAAGACTTATAGTTGTATGCTATAAGGTTTGACTTTAAAGTTGTTATCTTAACTAAAAGAAAGTTAAGAAGATTATAAGCTAGCTACTATACAAAAGTAAAAGAAAAGTGTAACTATTTATAAGTATATACGTCTACTATTATATATAGATAAAGAACTTTACTAAGATTGCTAAACTGCTTTTACACTCTTACAAGATAATAATTCTTTTAAATAAGAAAATACGTAAGACACAGCAATGTACACACTAAAATAGATTATATATAATATACTTATACTTAGAAACCTAGACTACACTAATACTAAGAACTACAAGATATTCTTCAAAACTAATACTAGTTAAGAGAGTACGGGAGCCTGCATAGAGCAACTTAAAAAAGTAAATAAATAATACTTAGTGCGGTTTAAAAGCACTCTATAGTTAGTATTAAAAAAGTAATAGAACTCTACTAAGTTAGAATACAAAGCTATACTATAGACTTTTAAAAAGTTTTATAATTACCTTTATAGTATTTAGTTTACTATAGAAACTAACGCTACAATTCTTATTACAAAGCTAAATTATTTACTAACTAATAATTTAGGATAAGTTATAAATAAATAGATATTTATAATGCTTTTATAGGACTTTAATGTTAAGTATATACTAAGAAAGAAGAATATTAATGTAGAAACACTTTCTAGGTGTCTAAAACCTAATAAATAGAAGCTGCTTTTAGAACTAGAGGAGGACATAAAAGAATTTATTGACTATATAATTAGAACTGTAAATGCACTAGTACGAGTAGGACAAGCTAGAGTACTTTATTAAGAATTCTTTAAGAAATTAAGGTAGTATGCTTAGTTTTTAGTTAACTTTAAGACTCTAAAGGGAAGAGAACTGCAAGAACTATAAGCATAGAAAAAAAGAGTATTTAACTTCTTTATATAGAATAGTATAATCTTTGAAAAAACAGCTAGAAATATTGCTATTTAACGGGTGATAGAGAATATAGATCTAAGACAGCTGTAGTGTAATACGTACACCTTTAAATTAAATATAAAAAAGTTATTATAGTGTACTTTATACTTACATAATAATACGAGTAAAAAGAAATGTATAAGCACGTGCAAAAAAGACTAGTAACCTACCTTAACTATTAACTACAATCCTGTAAAACAAAGGTTAATATACTTACTAACACTTATAGTTTTGCTATTCAAGAGACTATTACTATTAATATTATATATATGCTTTAATATTCTAGAAAGAAGTTTGTAGTAATTGCAAGAGACTACTTTAGTAGTTAGCTTAAAGTAGAAGTACTATTAAATAACAAGTCTAAGACTATTGCAGAGTTTATATATAAAAATATTATTTATAAATAAAGTACAGCAGCTGGGCTTATAGTTGATAGATAACCTAATTTTGCAAAAGTAGTCGCACATCTATTTAAAAAATATACGAGATTAACTAAGTCTAATTATTAAAACACAACTTTTAAGCTATAAGAAATGTTAAAAAGAAGTATAAACTAGTTATAAACACTCTTGCAAAGCTATTAAGACCTTAAGTTAAGAACTTGCCTATAGTTCTTTTTACATACAGGATCTTTATATAAAAGTAAACAGGTTACTTGCTATACTAACTAGTTATAGGGTAGAACTTAGTACTTTCTATTAAACCCACACTACTTATATAGCAAACACTTATGTGTAGAGAAATAAAAAACTGCGTATAATTACCAACTATCTAAACAATATAGCTAGATTTTAAAATATAGTTTCTAAAAAATACTGTTGCTTATATTAATTAAATGAGAGCTTCTGAGAAAGAATACTAGAACAACAATAAAGGATTACAATATAAGAATATAAAGCTAAGAGACTTAGTTCTTCTTTAAAACTTAGTTTAAGAGATTAACATATCTTAAGAATGCAAGCTAGACACAAGGTAGTTTTAGAATAAACTAGCCTAATAGTAAATATTCTAGTCTCTCTAGATTTACCTAAGCTGCTTATCAAACTATAAACGCCTTTAACTCCTATAATAAAAAATAACTTTTATCTTTAAATTGTGATTACTAAGCGTTTGAAAGAGAAAGAGCGCTGTGCATTTAAAAAAGACTTTAGAAGCTTAGGCTTTAACTCTAACACTACTATAGCTAGCAACTAATAAGCTACTAAACAGCCTATATTCTTAAAAATAGGAGGAGACACTATGCTATTAGTATCTACTTTTACTTTTAGCTACTTTTATATAGATTTTTAATATTAAATACAGGTATTAGCTGTTAATCTTATATATTCTGAGTGTGCTAAAAGCACCTAGAGTTTGTAGATTTGTTACACCTTATTACGCAATATTGCGTTTATGTTATAATAAACACTTTCTTATAAGCTTTTTTAGTAATTAGACGTAATTTTAACCGTCTTATGCGTCTTAAGCTAGTTGCCTTAAAGATAAAAGCTCTTTAGGTAGACTATTACTTTTCTCTTTTACTCTTAGCTAAGTTTTAACTTTATACATTGCAATTAAATAAACTAGCTTACTTAGTTAATTATAACTAACAACTTTAAAAGCAGCAACCTTTTTATAGTTCTATAATAGCAAGATATATATAGAAGGTAGTAAGCATTAGCGCAATGCGCTAAGAACTAGCAACAGAAACTACAACTACTATAGCACTATAAAAGCTATATAATTTAGTAAAAGCTAAGATGTAAGTTCTCTTAGCTAGTAGGAGCGATAGCAATAATAATAGTAACTAAGAACAGGTACTTTTTTTAAGAGAAGGCCTCTTTAGACTAAGAAATTAAAAACAAGCTAGAAAGCAATATTAAATTACTAACTCTTTTAGCTACCTTAGGATTACGCACCTTAAAGCATACTGTTATAATTAAACTCTTGCTTATCTTTTATAGATTAGCCTGTAACTGCTAGTCTTTTTAATATTAGAACAGCAAGCTATTTTTCTAGTGTAGACAGATTGCTACCTAGGCTACAAGTACAAAGAACTCTAAATTTTAGTATAGTAACCATGTGCAATAGAGATAATGTTATACTATAATATACTAGGCTGGTAAATAGGTATAGATTGGGTCTTAGCAATATTATAAATCTTCTTTTTATCTACTATTATAGTTATTAGATGTATAGGCTAGCTGATAGTTGTGTCTAGTCTATAGCACTTAAATAAGAACTTCTTTAACTTCTAGTTAACTTATAAGTTATGTTCTTATAACTAGAGAATTCTTAATATAATATTATAGGTAGCTAGTTTAATGAGGTCTAAGTTTAACTTTTCTTTATGTTCTTAAATGCTAAGCGTTACGCTAGTAACCTTTTGTGTAATAGTTGTCTTGCCTAGCATAGGCTAACTATTAGGTATATATAGTAGGTAAAGTTCTTATTTTTGTAGTATTTATAGGCCCACTACTAACACTCCTTAAAAGGAAACAAAGTTAGCTTAGGGGCTAAAATTTACTAATACTTATATTTAGTATTTTTTAAGTTTTACTAGAAGTTTTAGTAGTCTTAAAGGATTTATTGCATAAATTTCTTTAGCAGTTTTAGTTATTTTAAGTGTCTATCTTAAAAAGACTATATACTAAATTAATAAACTTTTTAGCAACTATATATAGTTTGCATTTAATGTTAAGGCAAGTACGCTATAAAGTCTAGTTGCACTGTTATATATAGGTTTTGTTTTTGTAATCCTTTTGCTACATTATATATGTTTGTAAGGTCTTTTCTAGATTGTTATATCTATAAAATTATAGGCTATATTGTTTATTTTATAGATATACTGCGCATTTTTTGTTAAAGCGGTTATACTATTAGTACTTGCATTAATGCATTTCTTTTAGTTTTTTAAGAAACTATCCTAATCTATACTTATTTTAACAGTGAATAGTGCAGCTATTATATATATATACAGTTTATAAGTACTTTACGTATTCTAAGTTACGTAGATTTATCTATTAGTACATGCTATCTTAGCTAACTTCTTATGCTTTGTGGTTTTAGCGTATTGCCTAGAGTTCTTTGTAGATCTTCTCCTTTTCTTTATTTAAGTGCTAATGTGTTAGTTTATTTCATAATGCCTTAGCATTTCTGATTAATTTTTATTTAAAATTGTCTAATTTGTCTAGGTTAGCTGCTGAAGTAACTTCTTTCTTCTGTAGTTCTTTACATAGGTCCGTAAAATAGGTAAATTTTTTAGTTGTTTTACTATAGGGTTTATAACACTTTCCTTAAGGTGTTTAAGTTGTCTTAGTAAGGTATTAATTTTTTTCATAGACTGTAATTTGTTAAAGGTGTTTACTTTTCATTAATTAGTGTAGAGGGCGAAAAGCTTTCTTAAAACTTAGCTATCTTGCTATTCTTATTTTAATCTTCTAGAGTTGCTTTTTTCTTAAGCATTATTTTAGAGACGTCTTCGTCTAAAGTTTCTTTTAGTATAATTATAGTTAAATTATTTTGTTCTTTAATAATTGCCTTGTCTTGTTCTTAGACTGTAATAGTAGGTAAAGTAATAACGTTCTATTCTTCTTCTATGTAAGGGATGGCTTCAGGCAATAGTACTTGCTTCACACCACAGAAGATAGTGAGAGATAGCTCCGAATAATAACGTGTGTATATTTCAAGCAATAATACCTGCAGGTATCCTCGCAGGTGAGGAGCCCTTTATAAGCACGATTGCAGGTGGGCAAGCTAACAATAAGCGAACTTGGCAGATCCAGCCAACACGCAACTATCCGTGACATTCTAGATTGTTGTTAGGTGCTGCATAGTAAATAACGTTTAACTATTAAGTTACTTTGCTTTAGCTTTAGCAGTCCTTTTTTATATAACCTTCTTTGCTATATATATAACAAGTAATTCTTTTCTTACTATTTTTGTTGTGCTAAAACTTGCTTTTTTCTAGTTTTTTGTTAAGGTTGTTAAGATGCATAGGCTTATAGCTATTATATATGTACAATGTTTTAAGATCCTAAGAGTGTAGTTTTGTTGTTAACCTTAGTTAGGGTACGGGCGTTAAAATGTTTAACGGGGTTAAGCGTCCATGTTTTTAGGTGTGCAAGTTCCCTGTGTAAATAGTTATTTTTCTAACTTAAGCTTATAGAGATTGTTGTATACTTAAACAGCTTTAGCTATAAACTTGTTAAGCGTGTTAAGAGTAGCTTTGCTTTGCATAAGTTTTATACGTACAGCTAGTTTAAGACCTTATTAGTGTTGCGGATCGTAGAGGTAGCGGAAGGTGAACGATAAGGATAAGAGAATAAAATATAGAGACTAGGGGAAGAGAGTAATTGAGTCTTATTATTGTATTGTACCACTGCTTAATTGAATATTGTAATTATCTTGATTGAACTTTCTCTTCAACTCTCTTCGTTTCTAACTACAAGCTAAATTACAGTCTATATATACCTGTTACTTGCATTCTAGAAAGATCTGTACTTACGCAATTTACTCGATGTGAGCCATCGGTCTTCGTGTCGAAGGGGGAGAAGAACAGTCCGAGCATTGTATCGTTCGTATGCGAGTCGTTCGTATACGGTACCGTGTAGTGTAGGAAACCCTAAAGGTAAGAAGTAGCAAGCAGAGAGCTTTTATAAAAAAGTATTGCAGGCTCCTGCTGCAGTAACGTATGTGTTCTTACCCTCCTCCTCTATCTCTATCTGTAGAGGGTAGCTGCTTTTCACTTTTTTGGAAACCCTATTTTGACTACAACAACAACCACCACCTTTGACACCTTAAAAATAAATAAAGTACTTACGCAATAGCTTGCGTATTAGATGATGCAATATCTCGCAGTCTTATGTAATCTTACGTAATAAATTGCGTAGTTACTGTAGATCAACTAATAACAATGATAAGTCGTACTAGTAGCGTAATAGCTTCTAGTAATCAATTGATCGTAGGTTAATTGTAAATTTCAGATGTGATTTTGAGCACCTGGATTCTGTGGAGAAACAGCTAAGTAGCTTAATCTCCAACAATCAGTACATATGCATTAAAGCGTTGTTATTCTATTTAATAACTGTTTAGTACTACTTAAACTCTGTTATATAATTAGCTGCAGAGCGTATTTATTACAACTTTAAGATCTTTTGTTCTACTACTACAAATTCCTTAGAGGGTAAGAATTCCTTTTTTATTTCTATCTTAAAGTTGTTCTAGTCTTTTATAAGTGCTTTGTTAGCATTATTATTAATAGTAATGTCTATATATTAACGCAAAATAGAGTTGGCCTATTCTTTAGCAGCTCATTTTAGCAATGTAGAGGCCTATACAACTGCGTTGTTGTTTTTAATTTTAGTCTTTTTGATGTAGAACAATAAACCCACTAATGTGAGCTCAATTAAGGCTGCGCTTGCAGCAATTAATGCGCTAAAGCTAACAGAACAGCTTAGCTATTGCAAAATCGCAGCAGAGTATTAATGCAGTTGTGTATTACTCGCGCGGAGGCACAAGGGCCTCTTAGCCTTGCTTAGTATTAAGGCTTAAAACTAGCAGGCCTTCTACCCTTAGTAAGAGAAGGAGCTCCTAGGCTATATTTGACCTCTTATAAGGCAAGGCCTACCTCCTATATAGCCTATAATATAACGCTTTGCCTTAGATATCGCGAAAAAGAAGCTTAGGAAAGGCTAGGTTAATTGCTTTATTACGCGCCATAATGTAGAGCTTATCTTACGCTAGGCAACAGGGATTAATTGCTTACGCTACTAGGCTAACTCTCTACTAAAGTACAGCCTCTACTTTAAGCTCTTGCGCGGTAAGCTTAACTAATATAATATAGAGCCTTGCAATATGTATAATATAGATAAGAAAGGCTTTATGCTAGAGATCTTTACTTGCTTAAAAAGGGTGTTTGGCAGGAGGCTCTATAAAGAGGGGAAGATTAAGGCTTAATCTAAGATAGCAATTAAGAGTAGATAACGCTGCTAGGCTGCATATGCGCTAATAGATCTGCTCTTGCGCCAAGCCTTATATATTAATTAGCCGCAGGCTTAATACAGGACATCTAGCTGCAGGCTATAAGGCCTAAGGATTAAGTATATATATTCTCCTTACCTTCTAGATAGACATATAACAATATAGGCCTATCTTAGCTTAAACAAGTATTTAATTAATTAACAAAGGAGAAGGTAGGGCGTTCTTATTAATTACTTATCCTTAATAGCTATAGATCTTATTTTGAAATTATTTTCATTAAGTACTGCAATTGCGATTAAATCCTCCTTGCAATTTATCTTTTTTATTTAACTTATATGCTGCAGCTGCTTAACGTTGTTATGTTTAAGCTTCTCTCATCAGCGTACTTAAATTAGCTATTAGCCTTTATAGAGAGGAGCTAAGGCCTTACCTTAATAAGCAAAAGAGACTTCTATTTAATGTTTATAGCTGCCTAGGAGATCTTATTTAAGGAGGAGACTATTCTTAAGGCCTTTAAGGCGACTAGCCTCTTACCTCTTAAGCTAGAGATAATGCTTAGAAGGTTTGATAGGCAGCCTATATAGGGTAGCTTAAGCAATAGCGACTCCTTAGCCTTAAGTGCCTCTAATTAGAGGAAGATTAGGTAGCTAGTTAATTATGCTGTAGCTAATAGAGACTAGAGAAAGGTCTTAAAGCTTAATTAAATATTTTACTAACTTTTAATTAGATTAGTACTAGCTAAGAATAAAAATGTAAGACTTAAAGAGGCTCTTATTAACAAGAGGTAACGTAGAAAGCGAGGCAAGGCCCTGCTCCTCAAACTAGGCGAGAAGTATTAGGGCGGCGCTGTATTCTGGTCTCTAAGGAAGGTAAAGGAGGCACGTAATTGCTAGCACTAACAAGGGCTTAAGAAGGAGGATTAACAACGCTAGAAAGCTGAGGCAGCTCATCTACGTCAGGAGCAGAGGCAGAAGAAGCTTAAGGCAGTAAAGGTATAACGTGTAGCAAGGGTAGAGGCTTGTATATTAAGAGAGCAGGTGAAGGCTGCAAGGGCTGCTAATTAGGCCTTACGAAAGGCAGCTCGTACGCAAGGTACACAACCAACGTCGACTTTTCTAGAAACTGCTTGAAACAACCGGATCTAGGAGAAATAACCACGAGGAATCGATTGCAACAATTTTTAAAGCCTGCAGCGAAAGAGCTAGCGCGCTAGAGAGGGTGAAAGAGTCGCTCTACCCCTCCTGCTAGGAGAAAAAATTCTCTAAAAAGCTCAGACCACATGCTAAGGCATTTAAAGCTAATAGAAGTTAAGGAGCTTATTAAAGCTTAAATCCACTAAGAAATAACAACAACAACAAAAAGTAACAAAAAATAAATTGCCTTTAGAGACTTAGGAGGAACAAATAAGAAACAAATAGAGATAGAGGACAACAATACAACAGTAAAGAACAGCTAAGCTACTATACTACGCCTAGAAAGGTAAATCCTAAAGGAGGAACTATAAAGGCCTACCTACAATTAACTATAGAGAAATTTTTCTTCTTTTATTAGAGCTATACTTTAATTCCTAATTCAGAATAAAACATTTAAAGCCTTCTTAGTTAAAGAAGCACTTAAAATTACTAGAACTTAGTAATTTAAGCTGCTAATCTAGCTAAAAACAACCTTACTTAGCAAATAAGTCTACTAGAGCTAGTAGAGGTCTTTAGAGACTAAATAAAAAATAGTAGAGTAAATAAAAAAAATACTGCTATTTTAGTAGACTAAACAGTAAGCCTTTCTAACGCCTTAAGCGAGCTTAGAGAGAAAATTAAACAAGTTAGTATAAAGAAACTAACAACAAACATACTGTACCTGTATAGAACATACTTATATAAAGCACCCCCTAGGCCTCCTACGCTACTTTAGTAGGCAATAACAAAGATTAACTATAAATAAACATATAAAAACTCAAAACCTAAAAGCTACTTGCTTAAAAGATTACAAGCTAGTTCTAGTTTGTAAAAGTCTAGAAGATTTTAACACCTATAAACTTTGAAACGTTTTTAATAACGCATTTGCAATAAAAGAAGAATTACAATTACTTATAGTTGCCTCTATTACAAATCTTTAAAAGGAGACAAAATCATTTTTACTATACTAGCTTTTAAAGCAAAATATCTCCTTAAAAACTAAGTAATATAGCTAGAAATTACAACTTTTAAGGCTACATAATTTATTACGCCTTAGTTTAAAGTTATTACCTATAAACTACTAATAAATTAAAGTTTAAAGTTATTAAAAAAGAGATCTAAACTTCTAACAAAGGCATTAAAGTAATGGAAAATTTCTTTTAGCTTATACATAAGAATAAAAGAGGATACTAAAACTTTAGCTTAGCTTGCGTAGCTTTTGCTACAGTGAACAAAGCCTAGAGGGCTATTAGAGGAAAACTCTATATTTTAGGGGAATGTCTTTGAGCAGAAAAACTACGAGTAGTTAATATGTTAAGGCATTACACTAATTACTAAGAATTTAGCAACTTAGAAAATAAATGCTTAAAAATAGCCTGCTGAATTTGCAGCAAGCCCTACTGCGCTAGCTAACATAAGTTTAAATTTTATACTAGTAAAAAAAAGCCTATATTTATATGATATTTAAGTTTGCTAACTGCAATAAACTTTACGCGGCTAATTGCATTAAATATAATATTTTCTAAGCTAGGACAACTAGGACTAATTTAACTAAATAGTATTATAAAAATTTTAAAAAAAAAATGTTAACAAAGTAGCCCTGCTATAGAAAGCTTAACTAACTTAGCTATTTTAATAAACACTAAGATTATTGCAATATAAGAGCTGCGGCTAGTAAGAGGGATATATAAGAATACTAAGTTAATTGCCTACCTAGACCTTACTTAAATCTTACTAATCTATAAAGGACTATAACTAAGAACCTTATTCTATATATAAAAGGATATAAAACTGGAGGTTAATTCTTATATTTGCAACAATAACAACTTTTAAGCAATTACATTACTTCTTAACTTAAAGAAAATCTGTATCAACAACATTTATAATAAGAAAAGCTTACAATAAGGCCTAAATACAACAGTAATCTAAAGACACATTATAAGAGAGCCTTTAAGATCTTGTTTAATTATCCTAGAGGATTTTAATTGCTACTACCTTAAACAGAGCATATAAGAGTGCAATCTAAATTAACAAGCAGAAGATTTAGTAAAATGGGTAGATAACTAGAACTTTACTCTATAAAATACTATAAGAGTTAGAACTTACTTTAGAGGCTACATGCAAAAAAAAGCATACTTAACTTTATTTTCTTCACAAATAATATAGCGTTTACTATAATAGACTAACAAGCTATTCTAGAAATTAGATTAGACTATTACGCTATTCTTTTGAGTATTACTAATTAAAGTTAGCTACTTACTAGCTAAAGAAATACAATATATAAAAATAACTAGAACCTTTTTAAGACTACATTATAAGAGAAAATCAGCAAGTAAAGCTAGAGGATTAATTACTAGCTATACTATAAGCGTCTAATAACCTCTTAAGGCAACTTGTATAGAACTTAATAATCTTTTAAAATTAAGCCTAGACAAAATAGTAGAAGACATTATAACAGCTATTTAAAAATTACTTAAAAATCTACTCTGCTTGCAAACTAAAAGCTAAAACTAAAGCTTTAATGGTCTAGTAATCTAGATATTCTTAAGGCTAGCCTACACAGAACCTATTAAGACTGCAAACTAATAGCAAGAGGAGAAGATAGTACTTTATACTTATAGAAAAAATACTACTTGCTTGCTAAGAACAATTATCTAAAAGCTATTAGAAAGGCTAAACTTAACTATTAGGAATAGTTTCTCTAAAACAAATTCTTTAAAGAGATATTTAAACCTATAGCTTATATAAAAAACAGCCTCTTAACAAGAATTCTAGCTATTAGAGGCAAGGAATCTTTTAAAAAGAAGTACTAAATTTTTAGAAGGAAACTATTTCTACTGCTTTCTTCTAGACTAGCACTAAGGCTTAACAATTACTAAGGAAGCAACAAATAAGAGTAGCTAATATTAACTAGAGAGAAGCTATACACTGCCTGTAAAAAGATAAAAGCTACTTTACTAGGACTTGATAGAATTAGCTAAGAAGTTATCTTAATAGCGTACGAATACTAACTAAACACCTTTTATAAAGTCTATTTAATGCTCTTTAACTTAGGATACTAACTAAGGTGTTAAAGAAAAGCTAAAAGAGTTATTTTAAAGAAACTCAATAAGCCTAATTACTTAATCTCTAAAGAATATAGAGTTATTTCTTTACTGTGCTATCTAGGGAAGGCACTAGAGATACTCTACGCAAATAGACTAGGTGTACTAGCTAAAATAATAAACTTACTCTACTTTTTACAAATAAGTGGCAGGCTTAAAATTAGCTATTAACGCTGCACTACTTTTTTACAACAACATTTAACTACAGAGACAAAAGAAAAAAGTTACCTTAACTGCCTTTCTAAATATTAGAGGCGCTTTTAACTATTTATATAGAAAGAAGCTGCTAGAGAACATGTGCAACTAACAACTACTAACCTACCTTTTATTATAGACTAGTTTATTTCTTACTAAAAGGCTTCTAGAGCTATCTTTTGATAGGCAAATAGAGAAACTACAGGAAGTTAGTACTAGTACGCTATAAAGAAGCCTAGCATCCTTCTGTTTTTTATTTATACAAAACTGCTATTCTAATTTATTATAGTAGACAACAATATATACTCCTTATCCTATATAGACAACCTCTAGATCTCTATATTAATAACATCTATTATGAAAAATACTAAACTGCTAGAAAGAGAACTAGCAATCTCTTTAGCTAAGCAAAAAAGTTAGCTATTATGTTTAAGAGCTTAAAAATAAAATTAGCCAATTAGACAAGATTAAGAAAGGACACTAGCAGATCTCTTACGCTACCTACTAAAGAGACCTTTTAACTAAAAAGACTAGTTAGATAGCTAGGCATCTTCTTTAATAATACCTTAAAGTTTAAGAATTACTGCTATATAAGAATACAATAAGCAACTTAAGCCTTCTCCTGCCTAAGTAGGATAGCTAATATTAATAAAGGCCTTTTACCTAAAGCAATAAGGCAGTTGTAACGAACACGTTACAACTCTCTTATCCTCACGTGGCTCTAGATCGTATCTGTATCGGACCTACTCCGGCCCTAGCCTAGATCGCAAGTATAAAGACAGCCTAGAACCTATAGTTGCTTTGTAGATTTTTAATATCCTTTTGTATAAGGCCTATAGGTGTCTTATTTAGATTAAGGCTTATTTGTAGATCACAACGCACTCCTATATGCCTTGCTATAATCTCTTCTACTAGTACTAATCTGTAAGTCTTGCCTGCGCTGTTATATTATATCAAAAATCTTGTCCTAGCTAGTAATAGCATTTAAAACAATATTACAGCTATTTATTTAGACTACGTATAAGCCTAAGCCTCTCTAGATATAAACTAGAAGCTTTATACTATTAAGTTTAATACCACTTTAAGTAGAATTCCTTAAATCTTCTACTAACTAAAGCTTTTAAGTTTAAAACTTTTAACCTTAATAATAAGGTAATTTACTTTAAAAAAGTTGCGTAGAGTGCGCTAAGGTAGAAACACAGAGACTACTAACAACTTATTAGTATTAGAATTAATTACTAATAGCTAACTAAAACTACCCTAGACCCTCTTTAGAGCTTATCTAAAAATTAACCTACTGCTAGGGTTAACAACAATCCTTATAAGATAAAGTAACTAGCAAGTAACTAGTTGTTAAAGAGAAGAGAGTTAAGGAGGAAAAAGAAGCAGATTTAGAGAAAGATCTAGTTGCACTCTATAAAGATAAAATTAACTACTTAAATGCACAAGTTACGTAATTAATATAGGAAGTTATGCTGTCTAAAGACATAGCTGTACTATCTACTAAAACACTGCTAACAAAAGCAAATATACTGTTAAGCTAATTAACATAGTATATTTCTGCTACTTTTAAGATGCTACGCATTAAGCTTATAGAGCGCACACCTACTATTAAAAATTTTAATAATAAAACTAACTTTACGTTCTGTTAATAGCAAGCCTTAATAGAAAACTAATTAAAGATTAACTTAAATTACTACTAAACTAAGCGCGCTTACATAGCTTTTGTGTAAGGATATACTACTAGTATTATAAAAGAATACCTTAAACTGCAGTACTTAGCTAATTTAGTTTTTAAATAGTTTAAAAATGCAGAAGAAATAATTATGCTACTTAAATTATATTTTATATTTAGTAATAGACAGGCAGAAAGCTGTATAGCTTTCTACTGCCTAGTTATAAAGAAAAAAGAAACGTTTTTAGCTTTTAAGGCAAAGTTTATTAGCACTGCTATTAAAGGGTCTGTTTCTAAGTTAGAGTAGTCTTTCTACTAATAAAAAAAATTACCCCTACTTTGCGCGCCCTAAATTTAGGTTTTAAATACTTATAAAATAACTTATTTAACAAAGTAATGCAACACTTTACTACATTTAATATAAGAAAACGTAATTCTCTTATTAAACTAAATATAATTAGTAAACTAGTATTTACCTTAGCACCTTTGTAGAAGCCTTGTCCCTAATAATATTAAAGTCTGCGGCTGTATTACACTAGTCTCCTGTCTAATTTGCCCCTAATGCCTGCTTGCGCTACTTTAAGCACTTTTAAATTCCTGTCTAAAACCCTAGCCCCTAATAATAAGCCTCTACTAGATACTTATTTTAAGTATAAAAAGCCTAGTTACTTTGTAAGTAATTGTACTACCTCTTAAGTAAGAAAAATTAAAATTAAATAAGAAGAATACTTAGAAGCTGTAGAATATTACTTAGACTGGAAGCAGGAGGGAAATAAAAACGCCTAGGACAACGCTCTAGCTTAGGCCTATATAAGTATAATCTTACTAATATTAATTTATTAAACTTATTTAGAGAAAAGTATTTTTAAGTTTCTACTATTCTTTGTTTAAAGAGTTATAGTGCTTAGCAAAAATTATAAATTAATACTAAAGCCTAAGGTTTTTTATTCCTTAATATCTTTATTGCTTACACTTTTTCTTAATTACTTTACGTTCCTATCTAAAGACTACTTTTTAAGGTCTTTATAAAAGGATTCTAAGACTAGATCTAAACTAGAGTAGATAATTATATCTGTCTTTACATCTAAATTAATAGGAGAAAGATTCTTAACTATTTTTTTATTATTATAAATTTAAGTACGCAAGATTGTATTATTAGAATTAAATAGCTTTAGCAATTTAACATATTACTAAACATAGTTTAAAACTAAATTATATAGCCTACAAAATATCTTACTATGTATAATTCTACTCTCTCTATTTTTATGCAGTTAAAGAAACCTACTAATAATAAAGTTGCTAAGGAGGATATCTAGCATAAAAATGCGCTTTAGAAGAAGAATAAATACTAAAGAAGGCAAAGCTTTATAATATATTTAATACAAAGAATCTGCAGCCTTTTTTAGCTCTAAAAAACTTATTTTACTTTTAAAGTTGCTACTTTTAAACTAGATCTTATCTAATTAGACTCTACCCCCTGCATTACTATTATAATAGCTAACGCCTTCTACTATTTAATAAAACAGAAAGAGAATAAGTTCTTTATAATAAGTATTTATAAGATTAATTGTTTATTTAAAGACTATAGGGAACCTAATAATCTTAACAACACTAAACTAATTTAGGACTAACTTCTATCTATTTATAATTTGTACTAAGACGTGTTTAGTAAAACTGTAGCTAACTAACTACCTAAACATTATTTTTATAACTATAAGATTATCTTTACTAAACTACTACTAAATTAGTTTAGCTTTCTATATAAGTAGAGCACTAAAGAACTTAAAGCTACTAAGACGTTTATAATAAATAACTTTAAAAAAAAATATATTAATTCTAGTAATTACCTTTTTACCTCCTCTATTCTTTATGTTTAGAAGCTTAACAGAGATATTTAGATTTGTATTAATTATTGTAAACTTAACATAATTACTTAAAAAGACTTATATCTAATTCTGCGTATTAAAAAGCTATTAGCCTATATATATAAAGCCTAGTTTTTTACTAAGTTAAATATACGCGCGGCTTTTAACAAAATTAGGATAGACTTAGACTCTAAAGAGTACACTACTTTTTAAACCTAATACAGAACGTACAAATCTAAAGTATTACTATTTAGATTATTTAATAGCCTTACTACCTATTAACGTTATATAAATAATGTGTTAATTAAGTATCTAGATAACCTCTATATAGTCTAATTAGACAACATCTTTATCTACTTTAAATTAGAGGTAAAGTATGTTTTCTACGTACAAAAGGTACTAGAAAGATTATAGTAAGTAGGTCTTTAAGTTAATATTAAGAAGAGCAAATTTTATGTTACAAGGATAAGGTACTTAGGCTATATTTTAATAAACTAAGGGCTAGAGGTAGATCTTAATAAGGTAGAACCCTTTAATAATTAGGCCTAACCTACTACTATTATAAGTGTAAGATTGTTTTTTAAGTTTATAAAGTTCTACTAGTAATTTGTACTAAAATACTTACAAGTTGCAAAACTACTTCTTATACTCTAGAGTTCTTTAAAAGTATTTATATAAAATTTAGATTATAAAAAGGCTTTTAGAAAGTTAAAAGCTGTATTGCTAGAAATCTTTACTTTATGCTACTATTACCCTAAATACAATACTAAGGTGGAGACTAACGTATCTAATAGTGTTATAGTAGGTATACTTTCTTAGAAACAACTAGATAAGAAATAAAGTTTAGTAGTATTTTTTAGTAAGGTTCTATCTAAGTTTAAACTAAATTAGGAAATTTATAATAAGAAACTTTTTACTATTATTACAGCGTTTAGTAAGTAATAAGCTAAACTAGTATTAGTCTACTTTAAAATTAATGTGTATTTAGACTATTATTTACTTAAGTAATTTATAACTATAAAAGTTTTAAACACTAGACAAGTATATTAGGCTAAAGAACTTACTTTATTTTTTTTCTACATCTAATACACACCTAGAAAAAATAATACTTATATAAATATTTTTTTGTAACGCAAGTAGGATGTAGGAAACCTAAAGTCTACTAAAACTAATAATTGTTTATAGGTCCTACTTAGACTATACTAACTAGACAACTAAATTAACTTTAACCTTACTTTTACTTATATTACTTAACTTTATGCTTAGATTTTGTTTTTGCATGTAGTTAAAGCTACTTTAAAGCTTATAACTTTAATTTACTAAAATTAATTGAATTTATTTTGTAAATAAATTATACTATATTTAAAAAAAAAGTATAACTTGTTGCTAGATAAGTTCTGAATTAAGAATAAATTACTTTTGTACTTAAACTGCCTTTATGTACTACCTAACTCTATACTCTACACCTAAATAATCTAAGAAATACATAACTAGGTTTCCTCCACTTACTCTAGCGCTATTAAAACTTATTAGTTAATTGCCCTAAAATATTACTAAAAAGGTATAAAAGCTACTAATAAAAGGTATATGCAGAACTGCATAGCGTATTACAAGGTATATTTAAGATAGACCTAAATTTCTAAGATAATTTACTTTTTACTAATCCTTAATCGTTTAATATAATACTTATACATTAACTTTATGAAATTCTCACTAAATAAAGCTAGTTATAATTAAATTATAGTTGTAATTAATTATTTATTTAAATAAGCTATTTTTATCTCTTATTATAAAACAATTAACGTAAAAGGTATAGCTAAATTATTTATTTAATAGGTGTATTAATTTAGCTATATACTTAATACTATAATTTCTAACTAAGAACTTTAGTTTATATTTAGTTTCTAGTCTAAGTTTTGTTAAATTCTAGGCGTTAAAGTTAAGCTATTAACAGCCTACTATAAAAAAACTAATAGCTAGACAAAAAATATAAATAAATATATTAACTAGAGGCTACAGCTATTTGTATTTTATTACTAAGACAACTAGAGTAAACTACTACTTTTAATTAATAAAGACTGAATTTCTTTACTTTATTCTGCCTTAGGCATGTTTTTGTATTAGATCTTTTATAAACTTAATTTTAGATAGAGCTAGGACTAGAAGTAGCTAGCTAATATTCTTACTTTAACTAATAAAATAAACTATAAAAACGCGCTAGCTATAGCTACTTAAATATACAATGCTTAAGAAACAGTATAAACTTTTTTAAAAAAAGCTTAAAATTAAATATAAACTATAGTAAATTATTACTACTACTTAATTAATTAAAATATAAAAGATAAGGTTTTCCTAGATACAAAAAACTTTATAACTAATTAACTAAGCTAGAAACTATTAGCTAAATAAAAAAAACTTTTTAAAGTTTTTAAAAAATTTAGCTACTTATATTACTTTAAGTTACTAAAAAAGTTTTAAATTTATAATATTTTTGTACTAAAACTATTATATAAGAATTCTTAGAACTTACTATTTAAATAAAAAGCTTTAAAGCTAGCTTTTACTCTAATTTAAAGTATAAAAAAATAAAAAGTTAATAAAATTCTTACTAGCAAAGTATATTGCTTAAAGTTAAAATACTATATTAGCTAAGTTAAATACAACTTAGACTTAATATAGTACTTAGCCTTAAATTTTATAAAGGCTTTTTATAAACTTAAAGCTTTTTATAAGAAAAACTTTATACATCTAGGTTTTCTAAAGTCTTTAGTAAAGTAAATTATAGCTTAAAAATAAAAATAAAAAGATATAACTTTACTACAAGACAATAATATATAAAAAAAAAAAATTTTTAATAGGTATTTAGTAAAACAGCTAGTCTACCCTTAAACTACTTATAATTCTTTCTCTCTTTCTCTACCTTTTACTCTTACTTAAAAATTTAAGGAGGATTGCTCCTTCTCTTTATAAAAGGAGAAGGAGCTAGAGGAGAGCCTACTACTCTCCTTCTTCTCTCCTGCCTCCTTCTAGAGGCGCTGCTTATTGTCCTTCTTCCCTAGCAGAGAAACTAGACTACTACTGCTAGTTCTACTCTAGCAAGCAAAAGCCTTTAAAAAAGTAACTTAGCTATCTAGTAAATAAATAGCGTTTTAGATTTTTAGAAGAACTTAGTAAGTTAAAACTAGAAATAAAGCTATAAATAGCTTTTTCTTCTAGCTCTTTATTACTTAAACTTTTCTAGCTAAGATAAGAGCTACTACCTGCACTTACTTTTTAGTAAGAAAGCAGTCTTTTACTAAATCCTTCTTATGCTCTACAGCAGTAGAAAAATTTATAGTAGTAAAAACTTTAAAAAACTTTTTCTTAATATACTTTAGCACCTATCTAAGTTAATTTTAAGTTTAAAAAGACAAGATATATTAAACTTATAAAAAAGTACTTCTTTTTTTACTGTGCGTAATAAGCGCATTTTTTAAACATTTTAAAGTTAAACTAATATTTAACTCTAAAAACGCCTTATACAAAGGCGCGCACTAACTGTAGGCAAATAAAGTAATACGCCTTTAGTAAAGCCCCTAAGAGGCAGCGCAGTAGTATAGTATATATATATATATGTGTATGTGTGTGTGTGTGTGTGTAGTGTTTTAAAAAAGTAGAAAAATTAAACGCAACTTGTTGTTATAATATTAAAATAGTAAATACTTAAGGCCGGTCTAACACTGCTCTAAATTATAGTCGCGGTAACTGCCTATTAGAAGTCTAGAACAACAACAAAAAGACGTTATAAAGTTAATAAACAAATAATAAACATGTTAAAGAAGATACACAGCTATAGAACTAGCTAGCTACTAAGAGGAGGAGTAGTATAACAAACATGTTACAACTCTCTTATCTTTACGTAGCTCTAGATTGTATCTATATTAGACCTACTCTAGCCCTAGCCTAGATCGCAAGTATAAAGACAGCCCAGGACCTATAGTTGCTCTATAGATTTTTGATATCCTTTTGTACAAGGCTTATAGGTGTCTTATTTGAATTAAGGCTTATTTGTGGATCACAACGCACTCCTATATGCCTTGCCGTGATCCTTTCTGCCGGTACTGATCCGTAAGTCTTGCCTGCGCCGTTACAGCAGTTATATCTAGCTTATTTATTTTTTAAGGTGTTAAAGGTGGTGGTTGTTGTTGTAAATATCTAGCTTATATTATAAGTATAGCTAATCACAAATGTTAAATATTTTAGAAAAAATTATTATACGTTTTTAATAATAGGCAGAAACTTTAAACCTAGGCCTATAAAAAGAATCTAGAAACTTTTAAATTATTACCTAAAATACTAAGTCAGTTAGAAGTAGCTTTTTACCTACTTAAAGTTAGGCTTAACAACTCTATTAGATAATACGCTTTTAGATCTACTCTACTAGATCTAAACTACTCTATAAAGACTGCTATTACTAGCAATAAAGGTGACTAACTTAACTAAATAACTTAGTCTATCTCCTTAGCTATCTCTAATATAGAGAAACTACATTAATACGCCTATACGCTATAGAAAGCTAGATCTCTATATAAAGTTTAAATATCAAATAAGCTACAAGACTTAGAAGCTGAATTATATAAGAAGCTATTAGTTAATAATAGCTTTCTTTTAATATACTTGAACGCCTTAGCAAAAAAGGAAGGTAAAGAAATTAGCGTAAGCGTAGCTTTCTGTAAAGAAGCTACGCTTATTAAAAAACTACAAGACAATATAGAAAAGAACTAGCTAGTTTATAAGAGTAAACTAGAGAGTATTAATTTAAGGCTAAAAAAAGCAGTTAGCATTATAGACAACTACTAAAGCGTTATAATATACGCAGATAACTAGGCAGCTCTATTTTAATTAAAAAGTACTTTAGATAACTCCAGCTAAGAGTAGTAAATTAGGAGTATTAAGGCAGCAACTTAACTTAAAGTAAAAGGCGTTACTCCTACGCTACAATAGGTCCTAGGCTACTAAAGTATACTAGAAAACAAAAAAGCAGACTCTTCTGCAAAAGAGGCTACAAAATTAACCTCTTTAATAAATAAAATAAGCTTAGTAGTTGTTAGCACTTGAAATAAACAACTAGCTAGCGTTAATTTGTTTAGCCTATTTAAAAATACAAGAAAAAGCAATTAGCAAGAACTTAAATACCTACTTAGCAATATTTAGGTAGAAAGTATAAAAGTAAATACCTACTCTTACAACTAGAAGAAATATATCTAGCGCCTTTTTTAAATTAAACTAGGTTACTACTACCTAAAGAGCTATCTTTTTAAGAGAAATTTAGTAGACCCTAAAGTTTGCTTATGCAACTATAGAGCTACATAGGATATAGCCTATATACTTCTTAGGTGTTAACTATATAAGGATAGTAGAGCAATACTTTAAGACTCCTGTATAGAGCTAATCTCTCTACAATATTTTCTTTAAACAGACATAGGCATTAGGGCTACTATAGCTTTTATTTAAGAAACTAAGGTTGGCACACAGGCCTATTACAAAGGAACTACTAAAGACTAGATGTAATCGCCTATTTAGGCGACCGAGCTCTATTTATACCCTTCTCCTCCTCCTCTTCTTTCTCCTCTACTAATAGGCTAAGAGCCTTACCTGTATTAGGATAACTCCCTCTATGTATATAACTTAGAAGACAAACCTACTTACATACCTGCAGGCCTTGACCTACACGTCTTATATAGCCTTAGGCTGAGAAAGGACGTTAAACTATAATAATAAAAATAATAATAATAAAAGGCAGCTTGTAGAGCTGAACAACAACTCTAACAAGCTTAAAAAACTGCCTAAAAGAGTAAGAGAGGGATCTTTAAGGCTTCTATAGAGGCTACTTTTAAAAAGAAACCTATCGCAAGGCCGTAAGGTGATGAGCAGCCTCGTAAGAGTGCTGCAGCTCCTCTAGCCTCAACGTCGCGAAATAGCCGCGCGATTAGGACTCTAACACGATTTCTATAGTTACGTATATTAATTAAGGCCTATAAAACTTAACACTAAAAAAAATTGTGTTAATAGCTATTGAACGCGGCTCAATAACGTGGTTCACAAGCGAGCGAGCGTATCCTCACCAACGCGTCAACGTTGATACAAAAACGCGAGATGCCCTAACAACACAACGCTTGAATCTACTTATACTTAAGTAGATCTACAGCTTGCTCTTTTTAATATTAACTCTTAACGCTTTTAAAGTGGTTATTATGCTACTAGAATTTATTATTTTCCTAAATATACTCTTTAGTATTAACGCGCTAAGAGATGCCTTTACAGAGGGGTGACAAAAAAAAGATGTCAAAAAAGTTGTTGTTTTTAAAGCTTTATATTTCTATAACAAGAAAAGGCTATACCTAAAAATGCTATTGATTTGGAGAGCCAAGAACTTCTTCTATGAGATAGGCGGCTTAGTAAGCTGCTTAGTCAGCACGGTTGCGCCTGCAATCTCGCTCAAAATATAAGGAAAAAAAAGTAAAAGTAAGTTTTAATAAAGCTTTTTTTGAACGTATAAAAATCTTTACATAAAAATTATATTTAATTAGCTTACGTAAGCATAATGTAAACAAGCTTTAAAGGTTTATATCTCATCTACTTATAGTCTAATTAAAGGGCAAAAAATACAAGCGTTATATACATAAGCGCTAATTACGTAATAGCTTAGCAATCTTATAGTATATAAGCTAGTTTTAATTATTATAACTTAATTGCTTTATGGTAAAGTTCTTATAGCCTATTGTTACTGTTGTTTTAACAGCTAAGCTTATTTTTTTTATAAATAAAATAAGCCTAATTTTTATTATAGTAATATGCTAAGAATGCTTAAAAAAAGTGTAACTAATGCTTTTTATATAACGAAAACAAAAAATCCCTTTTTTTATTTACTTCAAAGTCTAAATTAAGCTGTCTTACAAAGATTTTCAAAGAGGATAAAAGAATACTTAAAAGAATCTCTATGTAAACGTCTATAAAATAAAGTTAATAGCTTATAAAATAAAATAATAAATACCTTTTCATTAAGAACTAACTATACTACTTGAAAAGAAGCATCTTTTATATTTATACCTATAAGTAAAAATTGTGTTGAAACACTAAGAAAAGAGTTTATTTATTATAAATGCACTAAGGAAGTTCTTATAAAACTAGGAAATATAGACTTAAAATAAGTTTAATATTAATATAAGTTTACTATTAAGTATTGTTATATTACTAATATAATGTGGTTTTTCACATAATAACTAGCTTATACTATAAGTAAGAAAATCTTTAGTAAAAGTATTGCATAATTATAGTTTATTATAACTGAAATATTTTTTAACTACTATAGAGTTATTTATAAAGGTCACTAAGTATTAGCAAGCTATTCTAATATGATATTTGAGAAAAACATATTAATAAGCTTTTAATAATTACTTGATAGTTATACTTGCAATTACCTTAGAACTAACACAGTAGAAAGAATAACTAGTGTTATTTAATGTATATATTTTATGGCAGTTTTTACATGTTCAAAAAAAATTTATACTAAAATTTACCTTTACATTTTTTTTCCTTATATTATAAGCGAGATTGCAGGCGCAATCGTGCTAGCTAAGTAGCTTACTAAGCCGCCAATCTTAAAGAGAAAGTTCTTGGCTCTTCAAATCACTAACTCTTTTAAGTATAACCTCTCTAGTTATAGAAATATCTAGCGTTAAAAACAACAACTTTTTTGACATCTTTTTTTTGTCCCCCCTCTGTAATACAACTATAAACTAAACTTAAAGCGCCTAAATAAGTTAAAAAAGAAGGCTATAGTTAAATGTATCTTTAAAAAGTCTACGTAAAGATTTGCGCCTACAAAGCTTAATATTTAAGTAATAGCTAATAAATCATTAAATAAGTGCGCTAGTAATTTTATTAGCAAGAACTAGGTTAATAACTTTGTTAAGCAGACTTCTAAGCATTATATGCGCTAGAGCTGTTTTTATAATTACTAGCAAGCTGCCTGCAAGGACTTAGTAGCTATCTAGCGCTAGTTTAATTTAGTTTAGGCGATAAAGCAGAAGTAAAGTATTATAAATAATAATATTTATAACTTTAGTAATGGCTTCGGCCTTTTAAGACAACCTTTTAATGTAACTACACATTTTGTAGACACCTTTTTAGTAATCAAATATTTATTGCTAATAATAGGTATCTAGGCTTACGCCCCCTTATTTAGCATTACTAGCATGCAATTAGTGTATTGCATGTTTAGACAGAAACAAAAAAAAACAAGATAAAGACGCAAATTGCTTTTTAACTTAGCGCGCTCTATTCTGCCTATTCTTGTTACTTTACTAGTAGACGCTTCTAAATAAAGTAAAGTAGTAATACACTTATTGCCTTGCTTACTAACCTATAAACGCAATAATAAAAAGTCTACTTCTTTTTTCTTGCTTTTTTCTTTTCTATTACTAACTTAACGTTATGTAATAGCTGTTTAAGCTAAGTTTTAGTCTTTGTACTTAGCCCTTGCACAATAAATAAGAAGAAAAAGATACTAAAGTAATAAATCTTAAGTACTACGCTGGTATTAGTAAATACTTTAGAGATTGTATATTCTTTCTACAACTAGCTAAATTAAGGCTTAACAATTTTTTTATATATAAGAATATTGTAAATTAAAAACTTATTTAGAAATCTAATAAACTTAGGAGTCTAGCTAGGTAGTTAGGTTTTAAAATACTTAATAATTTTAGGTATCTGCATAAGCAGTTTAAGTTAGACTAAAATAGGTGCTAGATAGATAGTAGTAAAGAATGTTTTTTTTTAAAAAAGCCTAAAATAAATAGATACTTGCTACAGAGGTTATACGCTATTATAGTATATTATATATAAACTGTTTGTATGCAGTGCTGTTTAAAAGGTAAAAAGCAGTAGGTAAGATGTAGCAGCTTAAGCTTTATAAAGTATTGTAGGCTCCCGCTGCAGTACATACGTGTCCTTTCCCTCCTCTATTTTGTTATGTTGCAATCCTAGGCAATCCTACTATAATCCTATTGCTAGCTATAGGCTGGCAATTGCTGTTAGACACGTTTTAACTAGTGTCGTTTTTTGGTACCTTAGCAAATTTATTTCACTCTAATTATTGCTTAGTAGTTTAAGCTTTCCCTCTAGAACTTATCTACTAAGTATTTAAATCTTGTTAACTATACATAATCTTTTTTTTTGGACTTTTGCGATTAATTAGTAGAGGGTAGCTGCTTTTCACTTTTTTGGAACCGTATTTTGACTACAACAACAACTACTACCTTTGACATATTAAAAAATAAATAATTTTAGTAAAACTAGCTTTATAATAAATAAGATCTTATTATAGTTAGTTATTATAGGCTAAGAAGAATACAGCAAAAAAGTGTAAATATAGCTAAGTAACTATAACTAGGTTACTATAATCTAAGGCGTAGGCGCGTTAGGTTACTAAATACTACTCTTTATTATTTTTATAAGTAAAGTGCTTGTTAACGTCTAGTTTTAAAATTTATCTACTAACAAAGTTCTTTGATTAGTTCTAATAGCTAGATAAATAATTAGCTTACTTTTACTTAGTTAGAGCATTTTAATACCTGTATAAAAAGCTATACTATAAGAAAGTTTTAACTACTTATTATTAATAGCTATAAGAGCTACTACTTCATTAATTTATAATTTCTTCTCAAAAAAATTTACTATTTATTATTAAATACCTACACACTTATCTTACTTATTATAGCTTTTTAATATTGCTTACTTCTTACTATTAAAGCGCAAGTATAATAATACTATTTTAAGCTTAGCACATAACTATACTAACTATATTAGCAAGAGAACCTTTCTACTAGCCTTTAAAGCTACTTTAAGTAGTTTATTATAAAAATAAATATCTAAGCTAGCTTTAAAGGCGCTAGTCTAGTCTTATATAACTTATAGGCAGTGCTATTAAAGCTAAATATAGTAGTACAGATACTAAAGTAATTACTATAGTAAGTAGCTGCCTAAAAAGCGTAGACACTATGTAACACACGTAAAGTAAAAGCTTAAATTAATTTTATTTAATAAAGTATAAAAAAGCGCTATAAGTTTTCTACTAATTTACTTACTAAGTAAATTGCGTAGTTAAGTAAAAAAGCTTAGAAAATAGCACATAAAATAGTGCTTTTAACAAATAAATTATTACTTTTTAAAAAGCTTTTAATAAATTAAATAAGCGTAAAAGCTACAAGCAGCAGTATATATAAATAAATAAAACTCTTACTATAAGTAAAGTATATAAAGTATTAGCTAAACAGGCAGGTAGCAGTAATAGTAATAGTAAAAGCGCGTTAAAGAGAGTGTAAAAAGAAAAGCAGTGCAGGCGTTATAAGCAGACTAAACACAACGCTTATACTTGCGCAGTTGAGATAAATAGTGCAAGTAATAATAGCAATTTTAATAATTAATTTAGTATATTATAATAGTTTATTAACTGTAATAAAAGTGCGTGATATTGTGTCAACGTCAACGCGTTAGTAAGAATACGCTCGCTCGCTTAGTGCGCTCGCTCGCTTGTGAACCACGTTAGCCTTAAATAAAGGTGTTGTTTTGGTGTTCAAGGTGGCCCATCACGCGGGGCGGCCCATTACGCCGAGCAGCAGAGTAGCCGAACAAAAAAGTCGGCCCCACCACATCATCCCACCCGACCCCCGCGACGCGCTCACCTACGAAACACACGCAATGGAGTACGACAGAGGTGCGACCAATCTAGGTCCTGAAGCGGACCTAGGTATGCCAGAAGAGGCAGTATCTGCGCCGAAACAGCCGAAAAGACGCTTTGTAGGCAGAAAGACGGCGGAAAAGGTGGGCGAGCAGCATGCGGACCTCAATGCCAACATCGAGGATTCTAGCGCGATACAAGGTGTGAGGAACCCGTAGGTAAACCATTTGTTTCACAGAAGAACTGACATGTACTCCAGTTGCCCAGCCTCGACGTACAACTCGTGTCTTGAACGCGATACCGGACGATATCCTGCACGACCAAGAAATCAACGACGCGATCGCTCTACTACCCCCGAACTACAGCTTCGAGATACACAAATGTATACACCGGATACGAACATCAAGTGCCAGGTCGGTAGCCCTGCAGTTTCCTGAGGGTCTGCTGCTATTCGCGACCACTATATCCGATATTCTGACGCGATTCTGTCCTGGTACTTCGACGTTAATAATGGGCGATGTCACCTACGGCGCATGCTGCATAGACGACTACACTGCACGAGCACTGGGATGTGACCTTTTGATACACTACGCGCACAGCTGTCTGATACCGGTAGCAGTGACGAAGATCGCGACGCTGTATATCTTCGTCTCTATCAGTATCGATACACAGCACTTGATCAACACCATCACCGAAAACTTCGCCGTAGGGAAGACTATCGCGCTAGTTGGCACCATTCAGTTCAACGCTACAATACATGGTATCGTGCCAATACTACGGAAAGAAGGCTACAACCCTTTCGTCCCGCAGATCGCACCTCTATCCAAAGGTGAGATTCTCGGCTGTACGTCGCCATCGATGGCGATCAAGCCGGGTCAGCTGAATGGAAGAGGAAAAGAGGAAGAAGTGCCTGACATGATACTATATCTTGGCGACGGACGTTTCCATCTTGAAAGCGCTATGATCGCCAACCCTCAATTACCCGCATACCGCTACGACCCATACTCACGGCGACTTACACACGAGACTTATGAACACGACTCACTATATGACTTGAGACGTACTGCTATCCTCACAGCTCGAAAAGCCCGCACTTGGGGCGTAATCCTTGGCTCGCTAGGCCGTCAAGGAAACCCACATACCCTTACGCTAATTGAGAATGAGCTGGCGCGACAAGGTATCAAATGTGTAAACCTGCTCATGTCGGAAATTTTCCCTGGAAAGTTGGCGATGATGTCTGATGTAGAGGCTTGGGTACAGATCGCATGTCCTAGATTGAGCATCGACTGGGGTTACGCGTTCCCGAGGCCGTTGCTGAGTCCTTATGAGGCACTTGTCACGCTTGGAGTTAGAGATGCGCCATGGCTAGAGGAAGACGATACAGTGAGGAGAGCTGAAACGAAGGAAAGAAGGAATCTCTATCCTATGGACTTCTACGCAAAAGAGGGGCTGGGACGGACGGCTGTAGATCACGTGAGAGCTGCAGAAGTGGCTGTCCGAGCGTGAAGAGTCAAAAATTAAGCATGTGGATGGCGTGCATTCTGCCCATGTGGACTAAAACTGCGTTGGTTGGATGGCGCTGGTTCATCCTGCAAACCTTCAGGTCTTGTTGTGTCTTTCCCTTCACCCTTCCTCACCGGATCGATCGATACACTGGCGCAGGGAGACAATGACCTTAATCAAACATCTCTAGACCCTGAGCAATTGATTTGGAATAGACTACAATTGCTTGTCGCTTGCTCCAGTCTTTCATTGCGACGTCATTAAAGAAGCACCTTTCGCTAGTGATAACAACAAGTTCGGACATTGAAGGAGTCACCGCCAGGCATCCACCTTGTTCGATAGCTCTCTGCAACACAGTAACGCTTGCTCTGCTTTTTCTCGATACATCTCCCTCTATTGATCCAACTCCATCTACTTCTGAAACGCAAGAATGTCGTCTACAACAGCTGCCTCTTCCATCCCCCCGACCCAAGCAACTCAACCCGATATGGATGTACCAACGCCTGCCGCTACCCCTCAAAAGCGGAAGCGATTAGCCACCTCGGACCTTGCCCCTAAGAGCTCTTCAAAGATGGTGCCACTAGATGTCCAAGTACCACCCGCCGACAAATCTCTAGGTTCCACTATACATTACGGCGTCTACATGCACGATATTCTCAAAGAACGAAGCAACGCCAGCCCACAACTCGTTACTGTATCTACAGACTTCAACAGTGCATATGAAGCCATGCGCAAGCACGCTGCCGAACAGATCAACGCAAACGCACACTGGGGCGCCACACAAGAGCTAAACACCAACCACCTCTATGAGACCTTAGGCAGTAACAACCGGGTTCTCCTACGCTATGAGTTAGACGCAGTCTTCCCTGAAGATGAAGATGTGAACGGTATCCAAATCTGGAACCGCGCTAGCACATCACCGGCTCCACCTGTTCATTACGGCATGTATATCGACGTGCACTCCGATGCCAAGGATAGAGCAGAGCAGTTCTTCATCGGTGGGTTCAAGAGCCTTGGTGAAGCAGATCACGCTATGAAGCGAACAGCGGCCATGTACCTCCACAGTCAGGGAGGAGCCACGTTGTACGAGAAGAGCATTGAGGTGATGAACGCAAAGGGACAACTTCGGCGGCGTTTCACGATCGAGAAAGGTAAGCGGAGTGAGAATGGCAGCTTCGTTAGGGAAGCGGATTGGCACTTGGAGCAGGGTAGGACTGGATTCAAGGTACCCGTCATCCCTCTGCCCACACCTGAGACAACAAAGTCGTCTGAACCGACAACCGCTCAGCCGATCATTCCGCAAGTCGCATCTGAAGTTACAAGGCAAGCTACACCACAGGCTGTACAGCAAGTTCCTGCTCCTGTCGTACCCGAACCACAAGCTGCCCGAGGTACACGCAGTCAATCTCAGCGACTTTGAACCTCCTATCGAACCTGCCAATGACAACGTGGGAGATGAGCAGCCCAAGATAACATCTCAGGCAAAGTCCAAGGCTTTGGCCAAGTCCAATACCCTGGCTAGACCAAAAAAAAAATCCCAGTCCAGGCTCCACGCGGCCTCACTCCTCATTGTACGTGTCGCCTCCCCGACGACGGCAGTTTCATGATTGGTTGCGACAACGAGAAATGCCCAATCGGTTGGTACCATGGTCGGTGTATCAATCTCCACCATGCGATCCCAGAGAGCGAGGAGTGGTATTGCGACCTGTGTGCGCGGGAGTTTGAGAAGAAGAAAGCTGGGAATATCGAAGAGATGGGTGTGAAGACTCTTAGAAAGGCGCCTGCGAATAAGGGTGGACGTGGTGGTGCAAAGCCGAAGGGGAAGTCGAATGCGAAGAAGAGGAAGTCGGGCAAAATCGAGAGAAAAACAGAGGACCGGGTCGTGCGCTGGTGGTCTTTATGGTTATTCTAGGTGGGCTGGGTGTATTGCTCGATAGTGATTTTCCATCTTCAGCGCGGACCTTGGAATGGTCTTACTGTGTAGACGTAAACTCCCCATGCCCCTTGTGCTTCACTGAATGGTTGCTACTTCTATCCATGTCGTTCCTTCTTCAGTACCGTGTCCCCTTGATGTTACTTTCGGTCTTTCGTACTGCGCCGGTATCTTGATAACGCGGTGAAGTAAAACATGACCAAAATATGAGCTTATGATGAAGAAAATGATGATGCCGATGGTAGCGTTGTCCATTTTCCGTCAGCGTATCGAGTAAATTTTCAACCCAAATGGTTGTAGGTAATAGAATACCACACTTCGTACTTGGATGAATGGGTTGGTTAAGAGAGAGAGAGAGTGTGTGTGTGTAGGTGGGTGTTATCACAGTATTGGAAGGTTGGAGACGACAGGGAAGGAAGTCGGGCCCAAGGACGAGAGGTGGATGGGTGTCACAAGGCGGCAGTGAAGCATGGATGTTACTGTCAGCAAACGCCCTTCGCTTCGCAACTATACAGGTCGCGAATAGGTGAGCCAGGATTACCCGTTGAGCATACTCACTGTTTGCGGGTGATCGGTACAGGATGAAGCGCGTAATGGATATCGTATTCGCTATGCAAGACTCCAAAACAATGCTGAGTACATGTAACGAATTCCTCAATGCTATCCAAAAGTTGCGCTCAGTCAATCTCCGGCATCAACTCGTCGTCGTCGATAAGATCAGGATCGAGCTTGCTACCCAGATCGGTGTCTTCTAAGAACGAACGACCTCGCAGTGCCTCGGGCAGGTAGTCCTGCTTCACCTTGCCGTCTAGGTAGTGCGGATTGTATTTGTATCCTTCGCCGTAGCCCATGTCCTTCATCAACTTGGTTGGCGCGTTGCGTAGATGATGCGGTATGGGTAGTGCGGCGACTCCAGGCTCCTTCAACGCATCCATGGCATTGTGCAAGCCCCGATATACGCGCGTCGATTTTGGTGAGAGGGATAGGGCGGTGACGGTGTGGGCGAGGTTGATGCGACACTCGGGCATGCCAATTGTCTCACATGCGGAATATGTGGCTGTCGCGAGAGATAGCATTGTGTTGTCAGCTAGTCCAACGTCTTCGGACGCGACAACGATCAGGCGGCGGGCTATATATCGTGGGTCCTCGCCAGAATCCAGCATGCGTGCCAAGTAGTACAAGGCCGCGTCGGGGTCGGAGCCTCGTATTGACTTGTGCAGTGCGGATATGGTATCGTAGTGCTGGTCGCCGGCGCGGTCGTATACGAGGGTTTTGGTGAGACTCTGTTGTATCTTTTCTTTGGTCATGTCAGGATGCTTTGCAAGGTTCATGGCGAGTTCGAGCAGATTGAGGGCTGTTCTGGCGTCACCGTCAGAGAAGCGAGCGAAGTATTCCAGCATCGACTTGTCGAGGATCGGAGACGTGCAGTGGTCTGAGGCCATTGCTCGTTCCAGTATTCGCACCAAGTGGTCTTCTTTGAGGTCGTCGAGCGTAAAGGTCCGACATCTCGAGAGCAATGCTGAGATGACTTTGAAGGATGGGTTCTCGGTTGTTGCGGCTATGAGTGTTATTGTGCCTGACTCCACAGGCCCAAGGAAGGCATCCTGCTGCGTCTTTGAGAAGCGATGGAGCTCGTCGCAGAAGACGATGGTCCTCCGGCCTGTCAGCTGCAGCTCCCGGAAGGCCTCTGTGAATATCTTGCGCACTTCCTCCAACTTTGTGCTTGTGCTGTTGATCTCGACAAAGCGAGAGCCGGACGTGTTGGCGATTAGTCGTGCAATCGTGGTTTTGCCTTTGAAATAGTCAGTTCCGAAGTAGAGCGTGGAGGATGCAAAGAGGGCATTACCTGTTCCTGGCCGTCCCCAGAGCACCATGGATGGCAGTCTGCCCTCGTCGACCATGCCTCGTAGTACGCCACCGGGTCCTACTAGCTCTTGACCGTATACATGATCCAAGGACAAGGGCCTCATGCGTTCAGCCAGTGGCATGGCATCCTCGACTGCCTTGAGTTTCCGCGCCCGTTTTGGAGCCGATGGTGATGGCGGCTCGCCATTCGTCTGTGCATCCGCCGTTTGGTCAAAGCATCGTTTCGTGGCCGGCGGCGGAGTCTTGGATCGCTCTACAAGCTGCGTGGCCCGTGGTGCTGGCGGTGGTGACGAGGCTGGGTGTCCATTCTTGAGCTGTGTCGCGCCTGGAGGTTTGCGTACGCCTGGTGTAAAGAAGCTGTAGGCCTTGCCCAGATTCGGCGTGCCCTGTGGGTCTGTCTCAAGGAGAAATTCCGTGCAGCCGCTGTCGATGTGCTCGTTGATGCGGGCGTCTTTGACAGCTTTGGCGCAGATGGGGCAATCAACCATTGTCTCGGCTGGGTGGCTCGACGCACGCGACGCGAAGTATTCTGGGGTAGCGCGATGAGCGAGGCCGGCGCTATCTCGGAATTGTCCGCGCTTGATGACGGCAGACGACGGACTCGAGCACGCAATACATGGTACTCTGTCCAGCCCAGCTCTCCGCACCACACGCTGCAGTCCATGACTCTTCCGCGATCCCTTGTGTGTCCGTGATGCTGCCATGCGAAGAATCGTGACTCCAGCCCTGACGCCTATCCGAACCTCGATAAAGAGACCGTCTGCAACCCCAAAGTGCCCCACCAGCTGCCCCCTCCTCCGAGCCATGTCAGCGACCACAAGAAGGGAAGACCCCTTCAAGCCGGCGAGGAGAGTTGCTGGCCAGAAGCAGGATGTCTGGTGTGTGTTTTTTTGTCCCAGCATGCGACAACAGCTAACAACGGCAGGTCCATGGTCAATGAAGCTGCGGCCGCCTCGCCTGTGCAGCCCATTGTCAACATGGGCCAGGGCTTCTTTGGCTACAACCCCCCGAAATTCGTCCTCGATGCCGCCAAGGCTGCTCTCGACCAAGTAGACTGCAACCAGTACTCGCCCACCAAAGGCCGCCCACGGTTAAAAAAGGCCATTGCCGACGCCTACTCTCCCTTCTTCGGTCGCACAATAGATCCCGACAAGGAAGTCACCATCACCACAGGCGCAAACGAAGGCATGCTGAGCGCCTTCATGGGCTTTCTGGAAGAAGGAGACGAGGTCATTGTCTTTGAACCCTTCTTCGACCAGTACATTAGCAACATTGAGATGCCAGGCGGGAAGGTTGTCTACGTGCCCCTGCACCCTCCCAACGACGGCGCCACCAAGACCACATCCGCAGCCGAGTGGAGTCTGGACATGAAGGAGCTGGAAGCTGCAATTACACCCAAGACCCGCATCATCGTTCTCAACTCTCCCCACAACCCCATTGGCAAGGTCTTTTCCAAGGACGAGCTGCAAGCCATAGGCGACCTGTGCGTAAAACACAACATCATCATCCTCTCAGACGAGGTCTATGACCGCTTATACTATGTACCATTTACTCGCGTCGCTACCCTATCACCAGAAATCGCCAAACTCACATTAACAGTCGGTTCAGGAGGCAAGAACTTCTACGCTACCGGGTGGAGAGTTGGCTGGCTGATCGGGCCTGAGCATCTGATCAAGTACGTCAGTGCAGCACATACTCGAATCTGCTACAGCAGTGTCTCGCCGCTTCAAGAAGCAACGGCGATTGGATTCGAGCAAGCTGATGCCCACAATTTCTGGGAAGAGTCAAAGAAGGAGATGAAGGCCAAGATGGACAAGTTCACCGCTGTCTTCGATGAGCTCAATCTACCCTATTCGGAGCCAGAGGGCGGATATTTTGTTTTAGTGAACATGTCCAAGGTCAAACTACCAAGTGACTACGAGTTCCCCCCTCACGTGGCGGAGAGGCCAAGGGATTTCCAGCTCAGTTGGTTCCTGATCAAAGAAGTCGGAGTGGCAGCTATTCCCCCAACCGAATTCTTCACGCCAGGCAATGCGCACATTGTCCAAGACTGGCTACGCTTTGCCGTTTGCAAAAACGATGATGTACTGGAGAAGGCCATGGAAAGGCTCAGGAGTCTTAAGAAGTATATTCAGGAATGAACGCCAGATCACATGTCAAATACGACTGAATGAACCAGTCGAAATTCTAGCAAAATTTCACCCTTCGCCAGGGACGTTCCAACCTCGATCATCACAACCGCAATAGTGTTACCCCTGCGAGTTACGTGGTGGCAGCAAACGCTCTATGCTTCCACTAAGGTGATGCAGCCCGTTTGAATCTTCCACCTTCTTCGTCGCCCGCATTGACCACCCAACGACTTCTTCGATGTGATTCCCAGTCACGCGGGCCACTTACTCGGCGTGAATACAATGAGTCCTGCCCGTTTCAAACTAGACTCATCGCTCACTCACCCAAATAAAGGAGTCACTCTTTGACCTCTCCACCTCCACCCAAGTCCAACAACACAAACACCAATCACAATGCCCATTGTAAATTTTGCATTTATTCTTTGGCTCCCCATCCTCGCTTTCGCTCTGCCTCAAGGCGGAGGCGAGATGGCGACGCCCATCCACCCAACACCGACCCCGACGCCATCGGAACAAGATACGCCAGTCCCTTTGGCCCGCTTTTTCAATTCTCCCCAAGCCTAAGCCTAAGCCTAAGCCTAATCCACCAGCTATACAAAGCGTGCTCCCACTCCTGTCTTCCATCTTGATTCGTAGCCTAACGCCAGGCGGCGGGACGACAACTGTTACCTCAATCATCACGAGCGTTGTCATGGCTTCATTGCCGCCGCCGCCCCCCACCAATTACTGTTACCGTTCAACTGAGCAGCATCGTGAAGCGCCAGCAGGAGCAAGACGAGACTGGCGGAAATATGCCCGTTACTCCTACAATCACCGATTTACACGAGGCAGCCTCGGAAGAAGACACGAACAACGACGACGCATATCCCTCCCCATCCAACATCAAAGTCTGAGGGAGGTTAGCTGACCCGGATGGATTGATCTCACAGGCTCGATTGTAAATGTAGATTATCGAGTTCTCAGCCAGGAGTCTTGGAACTGTGTGAAGCCTTCATTTAAAGAGTCGTGGTGAACGGAAATGGCCCTCTCCAACAAGGGAGCGGTTGAGGATGGTTATTACGTCGTATACAGCTTCTCTTTCCATCCTTACTTCTTTCACTTAGCTTCTCGATGGGTGCATTTGCTTTCACGCCAAGTTCGTCACACAAGAGGGACTAAGGTATCATAAATTCAATACTTTAACCATCATTTCGTTATTCATTGTCGTCATATGCTTCTCGGTCTTGGAAGACCAGGAACTCGCCCGCATCGTCCCCCACAATCTTCTGCCATACCTCTTTAACGTTGTCAAGCACTGCGTCATCGAATGCGAGATCCATAGACGGACGTGGGAAGCGAATGACATTGTCGGCATTAACTGGCAATGTCTCCGATCCAGAGGTAGCCTGCTGCTGGTACTCAACAGACCATAGTATCGTAGGCGATGGCGTGACATGGCGAGTAGAGAGCACCGACTCTACAGCTTTTCGTAGCAGGGCCAGCCCGTTCGGACCATCCAACGATATGGAAGCGTACAGTACACCTGAGGAATAGTCAGCAACATGAAGCTAAAAATCCATACGTTGACAGTGTAGATGATGTGCCGTTGTATCAGGTTGTCAGAGTTATTGTCTTCAATGGTGTTCAGACAATGTAGATAAGTATTCGTAAGGTTTGTTCATCATAACAGCAGGAGTAAAAAGAGGAGTGAACTTACATTGACCAGAAGGACATTCGCCGGTGTCGCTCGAATGTACGAAGACGTGAACCGGCGGAAGCTCTTCAACTTGCGAGTTCAGCGTCAAGGACCCGGATGGGAAGACAACAACAGCAGCGGCAGGTGCTGGTGCTTCTTCAGCGATGGGCGGAAATAGATGCAACAAGGGGGACGACACTATGGTGATTGACCTGCAGTATGAATCTTCAGAAGCGGAGGACGAGTTTCCTCCTACAACCCACTTCGCGGTCACTACTTCGCCATCTTTCAGGCGAAACTTTGTGCCGTTTTCAGTTGTCTCTGCAGTGACCTCGGTGGGTGGAGCTATGCCTTTTCCAAGAACATAGACACCACCGCCTACAGCGCAAGCTCGGCACGACACCTGACTGATCTCAGACAAGCCACCCCACTTCGGAATGACGGCCCCAAAACCAGCACCGAAGACTCCGATCGAACGTAGATGCCTCGCAATTCTTGGTAGAGCATATTCGGTGGTCGTCCGATCTGATACGGTCGGCGATAGCGTCAGTGCCATCAATGGTCCTTGGAGACTTGCTGGAACCTTGAATTGCTCCGACAAAAAGCTCGAGAACGGCTGTTGACGATGCTCTTCCCACACCTCAGGCTGTTCTTCGTATTCGCTGATAAAGCGCAAGAACTTCATCAAAGCGCGTTTGGCCTTGAAGTCGAGGTCGTGATCCTGGAAGACATCCTCGCGACCGTTCGGCACCTTCAGTAGTCTCCCATGCGATGACGAGCTTTCACTCTGTGCATCTGCAGAGTATACCCACCAGGTACCGACAGCAAGAAACTCCAGCTGACGATAGACCCGAGACGAGACGAGGTAGCCGAGAAGAGAGGAGCGCGCGTAGATGACTTGGGGGTTTAGGGACAGACTGTACGCCCTTGAGAACGACAATGCAGGAGCTGAGCCGGTAGCCTCGGGTTTGGTGATTGTAACGTCGGAGAAGGCAGCGTTCGCTGTTTCTTGGGTGTGTTAGCGACAGCTATCCCTCGAGATGATCATCCCTACTTACCATCGTTCATCCGCTGCGCCCACTCTTCAGCTTCTTGCAAGCTAAAGGCAGCCTCGGCACCACCGTAGAAGTCATTCTCGTCGACATGGAGGATCGTCTTCTCCGAGCGCGACAAGGCTCTTCAAGCGCTGCGTCAGTCAGATCGCGTCCACTCTCGCCGACGAGCAAGGTACATACAGAGCGAGAAGAGACTGCTGCAGGCTGGTGCCTATGATGAGCACGTCCCACTCGGTGCTGTCGAGAGTTTCCATGTTGGAGCTGCAGGAAAAGATTCAAATGTCGGGAGAAGATGGAAGCGCCATTTTAGCGTGGATGACTAAGCGGGGCCTGGTAACAGAATCTTTCGACCGCTGCCGAGGAACTTTCCTTCTTCACCGCGCACGCTCAGGGCATCCCAGCATTTTGTATGGCATGTCCGAAAGGCATCCCGATCTTCACTGATCAGGACTTGTGCGCGTGAGAAGAACATCTCGTCCGGTATCTACTGCTTTGGATTTCATCTGAATTAGCGGCTCGAATGTGGCGATACATTACTTTGAGACCAACTATAGCTTTTGCTTTGATTGCACGTAGCAATAGTGCACTTCCTGAAGATTTTTGCGATTGATTGTCCTGTGCTGGAGGGAGTTGTCCATTCAGCAATGTCGTGGACATTTCTGTCGCTTGATATCGATATCAAACACGCATTGCTCGTGGTAGTCCGCCCGCGACACGCTCAAGCCGAAGTGGCATTGTAACGCGATGGAGACCTACTCATGCAAAACCTCGTCAAACCCAGAAATACAGCGAACAAACTCGAACATGTCTTTCCAGTTGTGGACCAGCTCTGGGTGAACCTCGATTCTTTTTACCTCATCCTGCTCCATCGCAGCCACAATATTGCCAATAGAATCCACATGATCATCATATCTTTGCTCAAAGACATCTCCCGCCCTGCCACGACTCAAAAACCTCTGTCGAGCCACCGCCCGATCAACAAGCAGTAGCAGCACCCAGGTACTATTACCAGGCCGTCAAATATCCTTCGCGCTGTCCTTGAACGTCTCACACCGATCAACTCCCCTAGGAAACCCATCGATCAGAAATCGTAAGTTTGGTGGTACCACACTATCAGGGAAAATTCGCTCCTTTACGTACTTGGGCGTCGTAGTGGAAGGCGCTAATATCCCTGCTTTGACGTTCGTGGCGAAATCCTCCAGCTCAGCAACGGATAGCTTGCTTTTGATACGCGCTGCATGGCCGGTTGGGTTTAAGGAGACTAGATTGCGGAGTTCATCGCCGATGGAGAAGTGGTCCAGGTTGAAGTGCTTGGCGAGAAGGGTGCATACTGTCGACTTGCCAGCGCAGGGAGGACCGATTGCTGGGGTCAGGTGCTGTAGTGTGCACTGAAAGACCGGTGGTGTGGTTGATGTTCATTGTTGGAGTGTGAGTATATGGAAATTAGACATGCACTTTTGCTTGCCTAGAGGGTTTAAGTATTTAGTGAAGATGTTTTACATATCCTTTGCCTTCACGCCGATGTTCTTTGACAGTAAGATCACTTGATTCACACGGCATTCAATCTCTCCACAACATCAACACCTATTACGTTCCTCAGCACCACGCCCAGAAAAAAAACTTGGTATGAACGCCGTGATTGAAAGTCAGCTTCAACCTCTTGCTTCACCGTCATCCTCATGCGCTCGAGTGTCTTCTTCCTTGTCCCATACCTTATGCCCGGCGATCCATGTTTGAAGTACCTCACCTTGCTCATTTAATACAGTCAAGTCTGCTCGCCTGCCCTCCTTCAGCACACCCCTTCCGCCTTCCCCATCAACATCCATGAAAGCCGCCACATTCTCCGTGACTGTACCTACAGCCTCTGCGATTCCACAACCAGACCAATCCATCAAGTTTCTCACACTCTGCTGGAGTGGAATGCATCCACCGATTAACGTATCGGTACCCGCGATCGTCGCTCGAGTACCATTCTTGGTCTGTTCAAAAGGGATCTGCGAGTGACCGGGGTATGTACCATCCTTGAGAGATGCAAGCTCAATACTGTCCGTGATTAGAATCGACCGTTTTGGGTTTGAGCGATGGAGCAAAGACACTGTATTTGGATGCAGATGCTCACCGTCTGCGATGATGGTATACCACGGCGGTGCGACTTTCCCTATTTCAGGTAGCGATACTAGTCCAGCTAGCCCAGGCGCTCTAGATGCCCAAGCTGGCATCGCATTCAAAGTGTGCGTCAGCCCACTTGCGCCAGCCTTCAGCCCATTCAATCCTTCCTCATACGTTGCCATCGAATGGCCCATTGCTACCTTGATACCCTGCGACGTCAGTGTCTTGACAAGTCCCGCTGAGCCAGAGAGTTCCGGTGCCACGGTCACAAGTTTGACAGTGGATTGCAAATTGGAAGATCCGTAGACGGTCGAGGGAGAGGTTGAGCAGGAGTTGAAGAGGGAGCTGTTATGCGCGCCCTTTTTGGAAGGGTGTAGGTATGGGCCTTCGGTATGAGCTCCAAGTAGAGATGCTGAAGAGGGAATCTGGCGAGGCTTCAAGGAGGGAAGGATCTGGAGGGCTGTCAGTAAGCTGCACAATGTGTATACTTGGTGGTGTTTGGGGTGCACAGTGAAGACGTCTTGGCGCGTTACATCTGTCTTACCTTGTGGAAATCCTTACTCTTTACGGTAGGTATAGTTGCCCAGAATCCCGTGACACCCTGAGTCGCGTAATACCTCGCAATGCTGTCTATCTTGGTCGCATACGTTTTCTCGTCCTCATAATGCGTAAAATGGAAACCATTTGCCCCGTTAGTATGCAGTTCCAGAAAGCCTGGAGCTATGATACTGTCTTCCAAATCGATCGCCTCGCCCCCAATGTAGCCCTCTCTTTTCAAGATGAGCCCGGTCTCATCGGAGATGACGAGATGGTCTTCGACAAGCTCGCCATGGAGGATGTAGCGACAATTGGTGAACAAGGTGAACCAGCCCGACATGTTGCAGACGGGGCCAATAGTGTGCTGGGAACTGGTAGCGGGTAACTCCCGCTACCAAGGCGTGAGTAGGGAGATGACGAGTCGTCCCTGGTCCCGAGGCGGAGGGGATGATCGGCCCCGCCAAGCGCTGATTGGCCCATGATGCAATGCCATGCACATGTACGTCATCAGCCGATCATAGCGGGAAGTCACGATGCGATGGCCAGGATCAGGATGTTTATCGCAACTTCAGCCGCAGTGGAGATTTTGACAGCTTTCTTGTCCGGACACAGGCAGAGGCGGAGGACGTGTCGTGCGCAAGAGGTAACGCGGCTGCTCCTGTTTTAGCATCGGTCCTACTTGCCCTACGTCATTGACCGCGCGCGGCATCTCTTTCATGGTCTTGCTTTGCTTGTTCCTTGCTTTCGCTTCTCTTAAGCGGGGGACATGTTCACTAGCCTCACCCTCCCTCAACTGATCCCACCGGCCCACACGATCCTCCAGCTACAGCCGCAACTGCTGGGTGAGTTTCGTCGCACGTCCACATCCTCGACCTGGGCGGTCATACAGAAGGAGGCATTCACAGAATGGAGCAGCAACAGCAGCAACATGCTCCGGGAGGGCATTACTCCGGGCACAACCCGATTCCGACTGTTAGGCAGTTCGTGGAGAACTTGGACAAGGACAAGGCGGCTCGGGACAAGAAGTTGGACGAACAAGCCAAACAGCAAAACCAGCAGCAGTCGCAACCACTCAAACAGCAGGAAAGACAGGTAAAGGGCACAGAGAAGACAGTCACAGACCCTACGACTGGTAGAGAGGTCGTCATTGCCGATGTCAACAAGGACATGATAGACGAGGTCGAGAACCCGCATTTGGTTGTGCCCAATGCGAACCTAGACAAGCAAACAGTTTGTTGCCTTTTTCCGTCTGTGTACCTCTCCATTAACATCTTCTAGCCCATCCAAACCGATCCATCCCAGTCGCTCCAAGACTACAAGCGCAACCAAGATGTCACAGCACCGCCAGATCCAGTTGCCGAAGGCACAACCACCGACGTACCTATCCACGGCGAGAAGACGAACGTCCTCTTCCATCCCACACCCTCAGTCAGCTATGAGCCCATGTTTGCCGCCCTCGAGACACGCGCCAACTACCTATGCGCAGGAATATTGATCGCGACGGTCGTCGTTGGCAAACTGTTTGGTGGCGCGCTCAAGGGCCTTATTCCTCTTGGCATGTGCCTGGCTTCTGGCGTCTATCTCTGGATGAAGGAAGTCGTACGCAGCGGAAGGGAAGTTGAATGGGACAGCGAACAAGTCCGCGGCCAGATGGCCTCTCTCAACTTGCTGCCCGAGTCGGTCGAGTGGATGAATACGCTGCTTGCCATTGTCTGGGGCCTTATCAACCCCGACATGTTCTCGGGCGTCGCCGACACGCTGGAGGATGTTATGCAGGCCTCGGTACCTGGTGTCATTGAAAATGTTCGTGTGGCCGAAATCAACCAGGGAAGCAACCCGCTGCGCATCCTTAGCTTGCGCGCACTTCCGGATTCACACATGGGCGACATGAAGAAATCCATCCACGATGAAAACAAAAAGACAAAGGATCCTCAAGAAGCAGCAGCAGACGAGGAAGGCGGCGACTACTACAACTTGGAAGTCTCCTTCGCCTACCACGCCAGTCCCAGCGGAAAGAGAGTTTCCGAGAGAGCAAGGAATATGCATATGCAATTAGTCTTCTACCTAGGAATTAAGGGTCTCTTCGGTGTTCCGCTGCCCATCTTCGTCGAATTGCAGGGCCTTGTCGGCACAGTCCGTCTGCGTCTGAACATGACTCCTGAACCCCCCTTCCTCAAAACCTTGACCTTCACCCTGATGGGCGCGCCGCAGGTGACTGCTGGGTGCACGCCTATGTTGGAAAAGGGTGTAAACATCCTGAACCTCCCTTTGATCAGCAATTTCGTCAACTACGCTATCAAGGCAGCGGCAAGCAGTACGTCAACCACGGTATTGTTCTAAAGAAAGCACGCTAATTGATCTAGTGTATGTCGCCCCAAAGTCAATGTCTATTGATATGCGAGCCATTCTCCAAGGCGACTCTGTACAGAAAGATACCGAAGCCCTTGGCGTGCTCTGGATTCGAATTCACCGTGCTGTCGGCCTGAGCAAGCAAGATCGACGCGGATCAAAGCATGGTGGCAGCGATCCTTACATTACCATCGCTTTCTCGAAATACGGCAAACCCATGTACTGCACTCGAGTCATTACCGACGATCTGAACCCTATCTGGGAAGAGACGGCAGCTGTTCTCGTTGGTCCAGAATTGATCAAGGCCAACGAAAATCTAAGTGTAGAACTCTGGGACTCTGACCGACACACCGCCGATGATATTGTCGGAAAGGTCGAGATATCCATGCAGAAAATGATTCAGCACCCAGGCAAGATGTACCCACAGAGTTCGAAGCTGGCCGGGATCCAGGCTGAGAGTGAAATGCCTGGAGAGCTTCACTGGGAAGTTGGTTATTTTACCAAGCCAAAGTTCAGGAAAGAGATGCGAACAGACGGAAAGAACAAGTCGCTTCCAGACGAGTTGAAGGATAAGCCCGAACTACAAGATGAGAAGGGTGTCATCAACTCTGAAGAAGATGACGCCGTCATGCACACTCCACCGGATCCTCTCTGGCCTAGCGGTATCTGCAGTGTGGTTTGCCACCAGATTGTGAATCTAGAGCTCGAAAATGTAAAGGGCAGTGCTAATCCTAAAGGACGCGAATACGAGCCTGCTAAGCCTTATGGCGAGGGCAAAGAAGAGACGGGTGGAGATCTTCCAAACAGCTACTGCACGATTTTGTTCAACGACGAGCTAGTCTACCGGACCCGTGCAAAGGCTGTCTCGTCCCAGCCAATCTTCAACGCAGGTACTGAACGTTTTGTACGTGATTGGCGATCGGCTATCATCACGGTCACAGTGCGCGATCAAAGGCACAGGGAGCATGATCCTATTCTGGGTGTGGTCCCACTGAAGCTGTCTGACATCCTCGAGACATCTTCTCAAGTCACACGCTGGTATCCGCTCGATGGCGGTATCGGTTTTGGTCGCATACGCATTTCTCTCTTGTTCCGCAGCATCGAGACTCGCCTACCCCCTCAAATGCTTGGCTGGGACGTTGGTACCTTTGAATTCCGGTCTCAGCGTATCCTGGCTTTGGGTTACAACCATCACCCCAAGATCAAATTGCGAACTGGTGGCAGTACGGGAAAGCTGAGTCGTACCGCTGCTCACAAACTTCAAGAAGGCGATGGCTATTACTGGGATTTGGAGGAAGGCAATGGAAAGCACAATGTCCGGCTGCCAGTAAAGCACCGCTACAGGTCACCAATTGTCTTCGAGTTTCACATCAGCAACCATCGCAAGGCGGACGCTTACGCAGTTATATGGCTCCAGCACTTCATCGATAACGAAGATGCTGACATCAATATACCAATCTGGAAAACTGCTGCTCCTGCCCGACTTACCCAGAATTACATCACCGAAGAAAACTGCCACAAGGAACCAGGTCTCGACGATCTTCAGGAAGTTGGTCGTCTACAGTTCCGCGCGCGCTTCAAGGCTGGAACCGACGAGTCGCACGCCGCTTTCATCACCGATAACGATACACGCGAGACTTTCGAGACATGGGAATCTTGTGTTACGGAGGGTGTGCGAAATCACAAGGTAGAAAAAGAGATACCGGATCGTGTGCAAGAGTTACATGAGCAGTCTTTGACGACAGGTCGTGACATCCTGAAGAATGCGAGTGAGGAGGAGAAGCGTAAGTGGCTCGCAAAGGACGGACAGGACTGGTCCGGCGCTTTCGGAGATAACCCCAAAGCCTACATGAACACGAAACGTCAGAAGAGACGTGAGCCGGGCGTCGAAGAACCCTTACACGACCGTCATCATCCGTCCGACAACGAGGATAATGATGACTCTGATGATGACTATGGCGAAGACTCCTCATCATCCGATCTTGGTGTCGAAGATGCCGATACAGTTGGCAGTGCAAAACAGATGAGTGGTGGGCCTGGCGGAGGTAACCAGAGCAAAACCAATGGCCAGTTGAAGTCACAGAAGACCGATCTATCGCCCACTGAGGACCATCAACCTCGCCAGTCAATGTCTACTGTCCGCACAAGCACCACAGCTGAGACAGATGATACTTCATCTATCAAGGATGTCAACAAGAAGAACAAGAGGGCCGAAGAGAGAAAACATCGTGGACTGATGCAGTGGAAGCCCGCACGGAACGCAAAGTTTGCAAAGGACGAGGCTAAGATTGGGCTGGCTAAGCTGAAGAAGAAGGTCACTGGAGGTTTGGATGGAAGGCAACCCGGTGTTGAGACTGGTGAGTTATACATAACAGTGTTGAGTAAGAGACACATACTAATTCGTCGACAGAAACCGGATAAGCACGTGCGCGAGCATGATGATACCAATTGAACGAATTTTGCGGAAGACTCATATGATGTGTCGGCTTTGTATAATTGGCCATTACGGTATAACGAAAGGACAAGGCGTAACCCTGGAGGGGGGGAATACTGTGGTGTTGCAGTACTGATTGAGAGCTCAAAATGTCACGAAGTGGCTGAAACAACACTAGCAACCATAATAACTAATCAGACTCTGGTCCTAGGATTGCTCATCGGTAATGCCTATCAAATCAAGATTCGACGTTCCGCGAGAATACGAACGGCGATGTTAGTCGCCATGCAATGAGGTCGGCTGGAGCACACGTCAAGGCTGTCGTCACGGCTAGCGCACCAACATCTGAAGATCATATCAGCAAAGTCAGTATGACCCCAACATAAGCGGGTAGGAGTCCAAAAAGCACAGATACTGTGGTCATGAAACAGTGATGAGGTGTGTCCGAAGTACCTGCGCGCATTGCAAAGGTTGCCGAACAAACACGTCTGCCTTGCCCAGCATCATTGTTAGCCTGAAATAGAACTACAGCACTATGCCATTCTAGTATATCAGCTCGTTGGTCAACAATCGACCCGTTGGTTTTGGTCCTCATTCCAGGAGATCAGTCGGTCGTGTCGTTGTTCAAGGCAGGATCGGCCCATTTCGCTTCAACCCCATTTACGCGCCGACGCCTGCTGCGGCGCGGTTAAGTTTTCAGGGCAGGCTCGTAAGCCACATCATTTCCTGACGATTGCTTACAGGACTAGCTGTGGTTTGGGGAAGTCTAGCGTTGATCAGACTGGGTCCAGGACCAGCTTGTCGGCTGTGCCGCATGGCGGGCGCTTAGAGGAAGCATCACGGACGGGACGTTTTTGCTTCTTTTTTACGCCTTGCTCACCTGCCCGATTTGCGTGCCTTGGGGTTGTTTGCAGGTGAGACATACGAGCAGACTTCATATCGTGATCTGACTAGATTCTTGTGAGTTGTGGGTAGTGCCGGTCGTTTTGCGGCTTCATTCAGTGGGACGGCCTACACACATGGCTGTCTTGGAGACTGCAAGTCATAGCAAGGCTGCTGGGAAAAGGACCAATGATTGAATGCCTGGAGCTTTTGGATCATTGCGCCTGTGCGGTTCATGACATGTCTAAGTCCTTCAGGCTCAACCTCACTAGGTCACTGAGTGGGTCACCGCAGGCTGCAGTCACCAAAAGTCCTTGTGGAAGTCATGTTGTGATTTTGCTGTTGAGTATCATGGAACAACGCGGATCAACGAGACCAGGTTGAAGATCGTTTTGGCCGCGTTAAACATGCGTTTATTCGGTTAACCTGCATATGCATGACCAGTTGTTAGGAAGGACGTGACCGTTTTTCTTGCATCTGCATGCATAGACCTGCGGTCACATGTTTAAAGCACATACATCATACTTCGGGAGAAATTGCCGCGTCAGCTAATAGGTACCCCAGAGCTACCGATGTTGGAATATTCAAAGGTTGCACACCCAGTGACTCTTTGGCCCTGTAGCGCCGGCCGTAGTATACACCATATCCGTGACACCGTTCAAGACAACCTATTTGGCTTCACATGTTGGCCCCGACAATTACCTCAGATACGTCCACGCAAATGCTATAGTTCTGGGCTCGAATTGCCCACGGCACGGTCGCATGACAAGTTGAGCCGTGTGTGACGTGGGAGTATTTTCCCATTCGCCGCCTTCCGATGAGGTGGCTCGAAAGATGATCAGGGTTGCTCCTGGTGTGTGCGTAAGGCTCAGTGTGGTCGCAGAAGAGGTCGACGCGGTAGAAACAACGTGCATGGACGCTGTCAAAGCCCGGACATTCAACAAACATCAGGTCCGGTTTACGTGTTGCTTTTCTATGTGCAAATCCCCGCATCTGCGACAGTGGAACTGTCGCTTCAAACAAACCAACTTTTGTACAAAAGCTTGGGATGTGATGACCGAACCATTCTGTCTGTCGACAGGCGCATTGTCTTAAGCCTCTGCTTTGATTGCCCTCTTTTAAATGCTGGATTGTGATGTCAGCACCAAACTCTGGTCACCTTAATGGTGTGAGACTTAGTACTGTAGATCTTATCAGTACGACGTCATTGCCCGGACACTTGGGCAGTGATCACACTACACTTCATAGGTTCTGAGTACTGGGTAGACCTGGTAGTCGTTGAGCAATCTGGTGCGCTAATGAATCGACGAGAGTGGCATTCCGGGATGCGGGGACATGGGATGCATGGGGTCGTTTGTGAGCTAGAAGACCCACTGTGCGTTACCAATGATTCGGCATGCCACGTTTCTGCGCGCTTAATGTCGTCTGCTTGAGATTGGCGTCGATCTTGAGTTTTCCTTTTGCCGTCTCCCTAGCTACCGTTCCCCGGTCCAGTTCTCCGGTCCAGTTCTCGATGAAAGGCTTCCTAACGATACCCAACCAGAGCAAATGAGAGATCATTTGCCTAAAGTGAGCTAGAATCTGCGCGTGAAACAAGGCTAGCTCACACTCTTGGCGTTTTTGTCATGGTCTTGCGCTACGGAATATGGCAAGCCCTTCCGGATTCTTCTGAATCTGCCCATGATTCGTTGAAGCATTAGCTATCCAACATGAAGACGACAAATCATGCGCCGGTCTCTCACAGAGACCCACTTTCCCTACAGCAACGTGAACGTGCTAGCATGGAATTGATACATTCCATCATGAGCAGTTATTGGCAATCGACCAAGAAGTTGGCTGCTTCTTGAATGTCACTTCTATACGTTGGTAGCATATTGAACAGATCATTCCGAGCCTGGAGACGAATCTAAAGAGCGCTGGAGGTAGAGACCCGGGTCTCACCACGGTGTATGCGCAGAGCCGAGACATTTCCTTATGCCTATTACATATTTTTACAAGCATGGCCCGCCCTAGAGGGTGTGATCATGATCCGGCTTCTTCGGCTCCTCAGCTTACTCGTTTCAAGCTTTCAGCTAGAGTGATTGGACGCCCCTTCCGTCGCAGTGGTGTATTCCAGACAAAGGAAGCGGATTTTCTTCGGCTGCTGCCCCACCTAGTCATGCATCGATTATCGTCGATCAATTACGGCAGATGAGAGACCGGCTGAGGCGCTGATCAACGTGGATGTTGGTGTTGGGGGTTCCACCTCTCGCCGCTGCTGAGAATTCTCGCGCCATCTGCCGTGTTCAGTAGTGGGCACCTGCATAGATTTTCAGCCATATGAGCTTGGGCTCAGTCGATTGTATTACGAGGCGTAGGCCGCTGAAGCGGGAGACAAAGGCAGTCGCAATTCCCTGAGTAGGGTACGGCTGCCGCTTTTACGTCAGATCCTTCCATCACAAGCGAATTCTTCCTGGTGTGGAAGGAAGACGTGGACATACCGCGCTACGCCAGCTCATGATGGCTTGAAGCAGGTCTCCTGCATCACGGTTAGTCCATCAAATAGCGAATTGCGTGGGCACTGTCACCGGCCTGCAAAGGGGGGAAGAGGAACATGCAAAATCAACTTCTATTCCAACCAATTTGCCCCAACTCGAGTGTTGCAGTATAGATCAAACATTGCTGCTTTAACCAAGGGATACCGAACCAAATTCCGACTATTACCCAGCTAAAACTTCAATGTGCTCTCCACAAGTGACCAAAACAGACTTGGATGCGTTCTTCAAAGTCCACAGGCACTGTTGCTCCAAGATGCTTTCCTTTCAGCGCCGGCGGGGTGCGCACTGTTGGAATAGTTAGCGCAGTGCGGAACCATGGAACAGATAGACTGACCATGCAATGGGCGCACAATCGATCCTTTTGATCGACGAAGTTGTAATTCTTTGGATGGCCTTCCTGTTGCCAGTTCATGCAAGGATATCTGTTGTAACCACCACCTGTTGCGCCGGTAGGCCTGCCGCCAGTAGAAGACTGTTGAGTTTGGTTCTGGGACGAAGACATTGTAGTGACTGTAGAGAGGATATAGACAATTGGAAAGTGTTGTGGAACTCGTTTGCTTGTAAGATGTAGGGATGAAGAGATGGTGACTGCTCTGTTGTTGTATAATTCGTATCGAAGACACTGTGCGCTTTATAGTTGCACAGGATATCTTTCTCCATCGAATGTTTCCATGCGGTTTCCGCGCCTCAATCTAAGACCACTAGACAGAGCAACATTAGCTAGGTAGATTTCGCCCCTACCGAGAGCGGTCACATTGCATTGATGTGTTCGGGCCCGGAAGGTGGCCGTCAGGCAGTCTTGTGAGAACAGCAAATACGCCACACGGCACAATGAACGCCTCACCAGAACGGTGTGTCGGAAGGAAACCACCTCAACTGTGCCTCCGCCACACTAGTATGCAACTCCCGGAGCCGCTCTGACAACATACAATTTCCCGCAACAACTATCGTGTGATGCCTATTCCGCTCTGCCTTTCAACACCGTTGTGCCGAGCCGGCCCTTTTGGCAAGCGCCGCACACACCGATGACATATTGCAACAACATCAGACAGCCTGAGGCATCGAATTTCGGTTCCACCTTTGTGGCCTTGCGGGAAAAAGGTTACGTATTTCGCTCCGATATCATCAAATGTCTTAGAACAGACCCACACATATAGCCTCCCCTGAAAGCAACAGTGCTACCTGTCAAGTGCTGCCGTCCAACAAGGCGCTAATGATAGGTGGATTAGCCCCTAAGGAGCTCTCAACATTTGTATAGATCGCTGATCAATATCGCTACATCACAGGACGCTCAATCGATCCCAGGCATCAACCCGAATCTTCCATAGCCGGCGCGTCTTTCCACCCACATCCTGCCAATGACTCTGCAGCGGGTCAACGGTTGTTCAAAGGCAACAAAGTATACGGCCCGATCTTGAGAATGAGACATACACGCTATCTCATCGGGAAGAGCTGAGGACAAGTGCCGTGTAGTCGGAAAAGAGGCCAGTTGTATCAAACTGCACCACTATACTCAAGTGGTCCGTGCATTTAGAGCACAGTGAGTTAATGTAGAACTTCCACGAAGGTACTGATCACGGCCTCTCCAGTGGTATCTTAGACTGCCGCATTAATCGATGTACATCTGCTTCCCAGTCAAGCAACCAACACTCCAATCAATGTGGTCTTTGGACTGATCAGTTAGACGGTGTGCTAGTTACTCATTGACCAGAAATATGGATGTATGACCACCAATAATGTATCCGTATACTATATATACTGGAAGTGAAACGCATAAGTGGTGTGAGAGTAGAGTATTCTCGTGGGGCATCTCCGAGCCAGCGGGACTGCCACTCCAACAGAGTAGCTCTGGCAGTCGAAGCTGTGATACCGATCCAATCACTCGCGCTATCCTCGAATAGACCAAGAAAAATATCAACCTGTTGATACCACAAGAAGCATAATAACTCAAAGGACTCTATACTATGGTTTTCGTTTCGTTTCGTTTTCTCGTCGTGCATCTAACGCATTAACGCGCTTCAAGCAACCGCCCTCACGACTGCGCCGCACCAATGGCTCGCTGCAACAACCGCAATCGCCAGCCGCATCCATGGTTACTCGCAAAACTATCAGCAAGCGACGCCAAGATGGTTGTAGAAGAGAAATCACAGTTAGGTTGGCAGGAATGAAGTGCTGAAACCCACGAGGAGGACAAGATGAAGTCGACGTAACATTACTACACTTGTAAATATCAGAAAGAGTGTTTTACGAAGATGGATACCAGTGGGGGGGG